>VXAB01005766.1:33047-43114 GCA_013399175.1 Odontophorus gujanensis | reverse complement strand
GCATCCTTCCCCTCTGCACCCCACTTCCCTTCGGGTACCCCCGTCCCACCCCTCGCGGCCACACGCGTCCCTCACTGACGGACAGCCCGCGTCCCACCAGGGCTCCCCGTGTCCCACCCCACGCGAGTGCCCCACTCCGTAGGGAGCGGAGCCCATCACCGAGCGCGGGGCCGCGGCTGCGGGCAGCCCGGGAGCGCGGGGGGAGGGTGGGGGAAGGCTGCTCACGACAAGCCCGAATTTAGCAGGGAAGGCAATTAGCGGCCTCCCTGTTAATGAGATGAGGCCGCGGGCTGTTTTCCCACGTTTGGGTTTGTGCCCGCAGCCTTCCTGCGCGGTATGAGCCCCCATCCCCCCCGTTGCCGCAGTGGCTCCTGGGTCCCATCCGCAGCCCGGAGCATCCCTGGGTCGGGTCGGGCCGGGCCGGGCATGCGGCTGGTGGGGGGGGGGTGCGCAGGAAAAGGACGGGAAAAGTTGAGAGAGTTCGGCTCATCGGAAGGCAGCGAGCGCCATCTGGTGCCGGAAACCGCCGTGCTCCGCAGGACAAGGACAGGCGGACCGACGGACAGACCGACGGACCGACCGAGCCTTCTCTCACTGCTGCAGGAGGAGGGCGTTAAGGAGAGCAGGAGCACCTCAGGGACCTGGCAGAAGTAACTGCTGCCGAGGAACGGGGAAGGGAAGTGCCCGAAGGCATGCGCTGTCCTCAGCAGACACATGGATGCAGAAGACACACAGCTGTGCCAAGCATGCTGTGAATTAAGTGTATGTATGTTTTTACTGCCAATTATGGCAATGGCAAAGGCCCTGCCATTACCACCACACACTGACAGGCTCACAAGTCTTCCTCCCTTCAGTGCTTGTCCCAAACCAGCACCACCACAACACTCTGCATCCCCAGTACATAGGATTTGCTTCAGTTAAAGGTCAGAACGGCAAAACAGATTTCCTTGTGATCTCAATTTCAAGTGTAGCACACGGTCAGCACTACAATCCCATTCACCTCTGGTTGCTTTGGAGCTGCAGAAGAGGAAGCACATATCATGGTGTACTTCGGACTAAAAGGACTATACATACATACATATAGATTTAGATATCTGCAGATGATACCAAGAGCAGAGACTGGATTGGACCCTTCACCGTGAGCCTCTGCAGCACTCCATCCCTTCCCACCACCCAACGCTGCCCCATCCCAGCCCCTGCCAGGAAGCAGCCTGGCACCCAGCCACTCCTGTGCCACCCACAGACAGACAGCTCCCAAAAAGCACTGCGATAGCTCGCAGCACGAGCCAAAGGCCAGGCCTCCTGCTTGGCTTCAGCCCTCCAACAGAGGCCAGGTGGGGGCCAGGGATGCTGAGGGGATGCGGGGCTGGAGATGCAGTGCAGGAGCCCAGCCCCATGGGAATGTCCTATTGAACAGGACAGGCCAGCTCCTTCATTTGTTACGCCAGGCCCCCTCACACGGTTGGGTCGCAGACATTACTCAGCCCGCAGCTGTAATTTCCCCACCGTGGCCGTGCCAGCAGCTCTCAGTGAGCTCTGACAGGACACCGAGCTGCAGCCCGGATCCATGCGATCGATGGCTTTTATCCCCACCCTGCAGTCTCTGCTGGCTCCGTGGCACAGTCACTGCCTGAGCCCTGCAGCAACGCTGGAGGTCATGCAAAGCTGTGCGGGGACAGCAGCTCCTGCATTTCCCCTATGCAAAAAGGAAAACAAGGTATGTAACAAACAAAAGTTCATGTTTGTTTAAATAGTGAAAAACACACTGCCCCCACTGATGCTGCTTGGGCATTTCCACAGGGCTGTGTGAAGGTTTCTTCTGTTAAAAACAAGCCATCACACTTAACACTGCTGCTCCCAGGTAGACCTGGGCCAGAGGAGGCCATCCAGGTCATCAAAATGCAGGATTTGGGCTATAACATTTAATCTGCTCATAGTTTTGTTTTGCAGACATCCGTCATCCACGTTTAGACACTCTGAGCACGTACACCTGAATTCCTGTGGGTTGTCCTGTGCTGCCCCAGAAAGGTTTCCCTCCCTGCGGCTGTGGCTCGTGGGGCTGTAGCACTGCTCCTGCATTAGCATCTGCAAAGTTTTGGATGGGCAGAAAAACGAATGAACCATAAAAGGCACAGACATTTCTGAAGCATATGTCTTTTCCTACAAATGTTTATTTAAAAATGCATAATGAAAATGAAAACAGCTATAGAATTGCTAACAAAAATCCCTTCACCTTGCAAGGAAGCACAGAATGGCTCAGGTTGGAAGAGACCTTAAAGCCCACCCAGTTCAACCTCTGCCATGGGCTGGTTTCCCCCACTGGATCGGGCTGCCAGGGCCCCATCCTGCCTGGCTTTGGGCACCTCCAACATTCTGCAGAGCATTTCAGCTCCTCGTGGCCCTCACCTGGGCAGGTAAGTCCGAAACTCTCCTGGTTCCTGGGGGGGCAGTGCACATGCAGGCTGTTATTCTGTTAAAGACACCAGGATCTGTAGGACTTCAAGCCCAAGAATATGCATTTTTCTGCCACAAGACTTCTCATGGTAGGAAAGTCTTTGTGATTACCTTTCTTTAAGTATTATTTTCTTGAAAGAGAAGCAAATGATAAAACGAACTGCCATACACAGCAGATATATTTCACCAGCATGAGAAATAAGGAATTATTATTGTTATTACTACTGGCATAAGTGCTGTGAAATGGGGTCTGACATAGGGAAATATTTCAGACTAACAGTTACAGATGTCAGGCTGTAGCATCCCGACGGCTCATTCTTCAGAAAGAAAGAATCGTATTAAGAAGAATTAAGCTCTTGATAAAGCGGCTGCTCCAAGGTTGGTGATGGGAAATGACACGAGTGACCTGATTCTGACTTCCTGTAATGCTTTACCGTGCTGAGAACTCACAGTGTCCTTCGTGAGCTAAGCAGGGGGGGCCCAGATGAGCTCTGAGCCATTTTCCATCCTGCTTTATCAGAAGGGCTCTTTACTTCCCAGGAAGTGCAGTTCCTATAGGAGCGGGGCTCCTGCTCTGACTTGAGCTACCATGAACCTACTATGTAGTTTTTGTAATAAGATAACTCAAGCAGCTACAGACACAAAATTCTGGTTAAAACATAACTGTAGATCCTTCTCCTCTCATTGCACAGTGATGCTCAAGACCCTGTGGGGGGCAACCAGCCCACAGCAGGGGCTGGGACTGGATGGGCTTTAAGGTCCCTTCCAACCAGAGCCTGTCTTTCTATTCTGTGGTCTCACCACTTACTCAAGTAAATCCATCACACAAGAGACAGGACAGACTGAAGGCTTTGGGATCTTTTCAGGGAAATGGTTTCAGGCCCCCCACCTCACAGTCCCACAGCCTGGGGCTGGAGGCACTTCCAGACGCTCTGCACAGCTGTCAGCAGCCTCTACAAATATATTAAGCCACTCAAAGTCTATTTGGAGACCAACATGTCTCTGTAAAATGCTCAGCATCTCATCTGTGACAAACCTAAAAGGCTTTCTTCTCCTTGCTGTCATTCTCAAGTGCCAAAATAAAAGCAGCGTGCTTAGCCCAACAACTGATGGTTATCTTGGGAAAATGACACCAGGCGAAGGGCTGCTCTTCCGAGCACCACTCCAAGTTTATATCCGGTTGGCTCCAAAAGCTGGCCGTGTTATGGCTGGGACTGTCTGGGGGAATCTGCTTTCAGGAGTAATCCATCTTTGCCTTTCTGAGTTCTGCTAATCCGCTGCCTTTGAGTGTAATGCTTGAGACGGTAGCTCAAGCACAAACAGCAAGGAAATCACTTGAGACATCAAAAATGTCTCTTTAAAGTCAGGTCCAGGGGACCCTTCATCAGTGAGGCCACTTGCAGCCCAACTTGGGGGCAGTGCTGTCATTAACTCCATTGACGTTTATTATTATTACTGTACTACTTGGCACTCAACCCACTTTCCTGAGACACAGTATGAATCAAAACCACCACGCCAAGAATATTTGACATGATGAGACTGGCTACTGCCCTGTGGCATCCATCACACGATGATTTATGAAGGGTTTTTTTGTTTGTTGTTGTTCTTGTTTTAAACTTTTCCGTCATTGTATCAATATTTTTGGTGTTTGGGATTAACAATTTATTTTGTTTCAGCAAAACTTGCACTCCCACAGAACACCCTGTAGTTTCCCATTCTCACGTTGGATTTCTGCAGCATTTTTAATAATAATGCAACTTCTCAACAGAGCCGTCAGCAACAGCAGCAGCCTGTGAGTACTTAGCATGTTGAATATGGGCCACTGCTGAAGTATCTTGCATATAGCCTGACTACATAGTTGTCACACGCTGCCAGCATTGTCTGGCTTTCATTTCAAGCCCAAACCTATAATCATGACTTTTTTTTTTTATTACGCTTTCTGTTAAAGATGAAAACACAAATGCAACAAGAGGCACCTTTCACTATGGGAGCGCTTGCAGCACAGACCAGCTCAGCGCATTGAGCAAAAGCAAGAAAACCAGATGTGCTTAATAGAAATTAATATTTTTCCTCCGGTGGATTTGTTCTGCATTTGAGCACTTCATGCATCGCCAGTTTCCCATGTCAGAGCCTAAGAACAGCTAGGTAAGCACAACTTCACTCCCATGGACTGCCTTGTTCGTCAGAGAGCAGTTAGTGCCTGTTTTTCAAAGGAAAAGGGCAGCAGAGATTTGCTGTTCAGAGTCACTGTTTACCATCCAGATCAAAGGATATGTTTCTGCATATATTAAGAAAAGAATTCAGGTGGTAGAAGCCAGGATGATGGAACCCACTCTCCAGCAAGATCAGGGCCCATTGAATACAATCTTGGGTTCACAGAGCTGACACCGAATTGATTGAGTTCATTGCTTTAGCAGTGCTTTGCTCCTTGTAACTGGACTCTCCCCATGTTCTACTTTTATTATATATACATATACTTACATCGTAACAAATTCTACCACGTCTGTTTGAAACACAAGAAACCATAGACTGGGAGACCCTACACTGGAAGATGCGTATGCTGGGTAACAAATGCTTTACGTGAAGCTTATAAAAAGGGCACTGTGAAATCCTCCTCCTGGTAGCTATAAAGGTACATGTTTGGCAGAAGGGACACATCACCAAATGCAAGATGCCCCTTGTGCTGCTGACACTGTGGTCATGCAGTGAAGGCAGGAGTTACTGAATGGTACTTGCAGGATCTTTGAGCTGATGTTTGCATCTTTCTGCAGGACTACATCACCTGTAGTACCACAGCTCTGCTGTCTCATACATCCTCATGTTTTTCAGAAGTAGCTTACATGCATCTTGAGGTATTCTCCAAGTCTAAAAGCCTCTTGTTTCAGTTAAAAATCAAAGTGCATTTGCGTAGGGCCATGCACTTAATGCAACCAGTCTTGCCAGCCTCTCTGCACTCACATTTTGATAGGATTTAGTGCCAACAGTCTCAGCAGCGCTGCGTATCTGGAAACAAACCACGATCTCTGCAGAGTTTTGTACTTACGGCTGATCTGTGCTGTGTGATTTAAGCCCCACCTGACTACATCCAACCAACAGCTCTAAACTCTTCACCGTAACTTTTTATTGGAGAGGAATGCGCTTGCAAGCATCCCACGTCCAAGCAGCAAGGTCCCGTTCTTCTGGCAGGTAGCTGCCCTGGGACAAATATCAAGAGAAGCACCCCATGCTAAATACTGTCTCCACTGCAGGCTACTCAGTTTTTCTACTCTGTGCAGAATATATATATATATGTATTGTTTTTCCTATGTAGAAGACTCACATTTGACCTTTGGGTTCAGTTCCATGCTAACACAGCAACTCCCAGTAAAGGCAGAAGACAAGAGGGCATGAGAATCGCTGTCAGGCAACAAGAAATGGGTTAAGTCACAGAATCCTGGGATATCTGGTGGCCTAGCCATTCCAGATGTACTACACAGTGTCTGTGCACAGCTGATGGTGGACAGGACTGCTGCTCTTTAGCTTTCTTCCCCTCTCAAGATAAAACCTTTCAGAAACATAACTCAGCCCAAGGCTAAGGGGAAAATACCTAGCCTAAGTCCATCAAATTTATAGGTAGCAAAAAGGGGATCATTCCAATAGGAAGGGATCAGGAGGTTTACCTAGCACAGCCTGTTATCCTCATATCTTGTGATGCTTTGCTGTGTGCATGTCCTGCTTCCATAACTGACATAGTAACTCTTCTGGGCTTTGACGTCCAGCTGCATCACAGTAAGAGGGAAGCCTTGTGATAAATGCAGCACAACCTGATGATTATTGAGGACCAGCACTGAAACAGAGTTTCAGTACTGACACACAGTAGGTGAAGTTATTGAATACCTTGAATATTTTTCCCATTTTATGACTTGGGACATTCCTGCAGGGCCACTTTTAGAAACCCTTGGGGCCTTCTGCAATTTCAAGATAAACACATTTATTTTCTGTGCTCTGTTTTATATATCCACTCCATAGTCAACAGCATTAAAAGTTCCATCCGACTTTAACTGAATGAGCCCGGTTACATATAAAAAACAGTGCTATTTCTGGAATAGAATTACTTGTTGATTCCAGAAAAGGTAATAAAAAGCGAAAAGGGTTGTGGAGTGAGAGGAATGGAAAGGCAGACCCAAAGGGAAGTGCATTCCCTGTGCAAGAGAGGCTGGCTCAGCACAACTTAAAGCACAGGGAAGGGGAAAATAGAGGTGTAACCTCTGTGCTGCACCTTGGATCACCAGATTGTCTTTCAGTATCTGCAAGGAGACACATCTCAGGGAACCCACTCAATTCTCATGACGTTGGTACTCTAACTGAAGTACAAGCAAACTACAATATGCGTACTCACCACTCTCTCATTTACACTGAAAGGATCTTTAGAAGTTGTCACAAGTGCTTTGAAAACAACATCATCACCCTTTAAGACTCCTAGAATTACTGGATTAATTAAAGTGTTCTTTGTGGTCCACCCTTCCTGCTGAGATATTATTTCATATGGAAATGCAGATGTGTTAACAGAACAGTAGAAATTCAGGTCAGGTCATCCACATACTACCAGGAGCACAGCAGAAGATATTTATCTCTTTAAGGTATCACTGTGACAGTTCTCACCTGCAAGAGGTAACACTGAGGCTAAACAATAAAATGAAAAAATCAAACAGTCAAACCCAACAGATGAAAACATAACTCTGAGGTCAACTTCTATCTCTGTTTAGAACATAAGTGCCTGAGGACAGAAATCACACTTTGGTGCTGAGGATATGATTAAAATGACACCGCAGCACTTGAGCTCTGACTTCATGACTTTCTTTATCTCAGATTTGATCACTTTCTTCCACAGCAGAGGCCATACCACAGCTCTTCCTGGACTGGTAGTGCTGTGTTAACTGGGCAGCAAGGTCTTCAGGGATACCTGGCTGGTGACAAGTGAATGCCAACTCCCCACTCCAACAACAAGATTAATTGCTTGATGTGCAGGAAGACTGCATTAAAAGATTGGACTTTACCACCACTACATGCCATGGAGACCTTCTTGATAAGCAAAAAGGAGAGAGAGGGATGGGGAAAGGGAGGAATTATAATCAAACAATATTGACTAAATGCAATATTTCATCTTGAAATAGCCCCAGTAGCTGAATCAACCCAAAAGAATTTCAGGTTTCTTCATTCTACATAGAGAATTAAAACAAACAAAAAAAACCAAAACAAACAAACAAACAAACAAAAAAAAACACTGAAATACACACTATTATTCTAGGTGACCAGAATTATGTATATTTTTACAGTTTGCTGGCTGAACCAAAGAGCAGAGTTTTCCACCGAGCTCTGTCCTCAAGGGCTTTGCAAGTGGAACTGCACTGAATTCTTTTGATGATGAGTAAAGCAGAAGAGCAGCAAGCATGCTGCTGGCTGCCGTGGCTGTGCACTAACACCTTATAAAAACCTACACACGTCACCCAGAGTGCAGCAAAACCTAACACATTTTGGGACAAAGTCAGTAGAGTTGCCCACAGTCATACTTTAAATGAAGTTATTCCTCTTGGAACCACACAAAACATTCATGCTTCATCTCCTTCTCCAGAGGGGAATGCTCNATCCTTGTGAAAGGCCCACATGTCCACGGGGATGGTCCAGGACCTCCTCCTCCTTCCAATCGCTGATGGAAATTAGGAGCCATTTATTCCTGGTCTATCTTGTTGGATATCAGGAGGGTTTCAAGACACATGGAAGTGACTGAGACTCCACAATTCATTTCAGCAATCCAAATCAACACTTAATTATCTGTGCAGGAGAAATTAAGTGTGTAACCTGCAGCAAAGATACAGTGGTACGACAACAAAGGCATCTATCAGGGACAGGGCATTTTTTTTTTTTTACTCCTTATGTACTGGAGTATTTTGGGGAGCTGAAGTCATGGTGCATCTCTCTTCCTCAAGAAAGAAATCCTTTTTTCACCCCATCACCATTTTTCTTCAGATCCATGAAGTTTCTTCTGTTAAATAGTTCTTACAATATGTACACCTAGTCTTCAAATTAATGTTCATCAAAACAACTAGAAGTCAATTACTGCTGATATTTTCTGATAAAAAAATAATCATTGTTGATGAGCAGGGCATCACCACATACATTTTCTATTTCCATCCACAAGCTGCTCAGAGCTCCTTGAGCAGTCCTGCAGGTAACACAAGTACCAGCCATCACCAACACCTGCATCCTTCCCAGGAATCATGGCAGCTGTGTTCAAAGACACAATGCTGTGGCAGCAGGAAAACTCTGGCAACATTAGAGAAGAAACCAAACAACCCACAAAGCCATTTCTTGACTGACATGTCACCTTTTCACAAAACTGACTCGTATGGATCACGAGTGGGGGAAAACTTTGAGTTTTCTTTGAGCAACAGATCTCCAGAGATCAATTTGGCAGCTATCACTTTACAACTCTAAAACTGTGCTGTCCTCCAATGGGAGGCTCACCTGGCTTGGTGGGGGGAAAGCTGGTGCTGCCCCATCTCGCTCATCCCCACCACTAGCCCAGCTTCCCTATCTCATCTTTGCCTACAAATCCAATCAAACTGTTGCCACTGCTATCCCAAAATTAAAACAAAATTACAAAAAAAAAGTAGCCCACTTACTGGATTTCAGCATGCATGGGGAACTTTGCATTATTCCTTGCTTAGCAGGGGGCTGTACCAAACAAGTAGTAACAATAATAGTTTATTGCTGGGGATGGAACATGGCTAAATCTGCACCCTTGTGACACCCAGGGTATCTCAATCGCTCTGTAGAGCAGCTGAATGAATCCCCATTTAAACTTTTTCCTTTGTAAACTGCCAGAAGTTTATAGTCCCAGGGAGAATATTTGTTTATGATTCAGAATTTACATGCCTTGCTTGGCTGCATGGAATCCAAACGTTTTTCTCCCCAGACACACAAATTAGTAATTAAAATATCTGGAACATGTCATTTCTAAGCAATACCCAGGACTGTGTGTTATCATAAAATTGTAATAACTTCAGTAGTCTCCAGATGTGAAAATTTTTTTTTGACAAGTTCAGCTGCTTTCAAAAGGGACTAAAAAAAGCATCACATGACATCAATATTGCTAGCTAGCTTTGCCAGGAAGGGTATTTTGGCAAGAGAAATCAGAAGGCCAGAGAGTAAAATCTCCTTTCTGGCCGTGTGTATTCAACTTACATAATTCACAGTGGCTGCACATGCAGTGGGCAGAGTAACTGGAATACAAGAAATTGAATGAGATGCAAATCTGGGACAGCATCCTTTGCTGGTGAGCATCTCTGTTCTCCTTCAGCTACACAGAAGGGACGTCTCTGTTGTGACAGCTCCAGAGTAAAATCATCCTGGAGCTGCCCAATTGGCCACAATTTCACTGGAAAAATGACAGTTTGCCACAGCTGAAATAATCTCAGGTGTCAAAACTTTAAAAGAGACTGCTCCTCAGGGCTAGGACAGTGTCTCTGCTTGCAACAAGAGTGGTCAGAAGTGAATGTTCCTATGAGTAGAAACAGGGAGTTGCCAGGGACAGAGGTGTTTTAGGAACAGTAGAACATTTTCTGCCTGGGGGG
>VXAB01005766.1:0-32792 GCA_013399175.1 Odontophorus gujanensis | reverse complement strand
GGGGGGGCTAAGATTTTGAGCTATGGATTCACACACAGCTACTAGACATTACTAAATTCACTGTCATGAGATCATGAGATCTCCATTAAAAAAGACCTACCCGAAACACTCCTAAAATCCTCACAGCTTTAAAATCCCCATGTGCAGGGACAGAGTCTCGAAAACCAAGGTGCAGATGGAATTCAACTCAGCGATATAAAAAAAACAAGAAGGGATTCTCTACTGGACAGAAGGGGCAGGCAAAGGAGAGAGAACCCCTCTCTGATAAAAGAAAAGGGAGAGCTCTTCTCCTCAATCATGTAGAAGGCTGAGTTACTTCAAAAGGTCTTTGTCTCTCTTCACAGCCAGACTTAGAAGTCCGTGGACTTCTCAACAGGGGCTGAGGGAGCAAAATCGCACCCACTGTAAGAGCAGAGCAAGTCCAAGACCACCTAGTGAGGGGGAACATGTACAAGTCTATGAGGTCTGATGACATATCTGTCATTCTGAAGGAACTGGCTGATGCAGTTGCCAAGCTGCTCTCTGTCATGTTTGAAAAATTGTGTCTGTCAGACCAAGTTCCTGGCAACTGAAAAAAGGGGGAACATCACTCTCATTCTTAAAAAAGGAGAAAGGAAGACCTTGGGAACTACAGGCTGCTGGGCCTCATGTGCTGGGTCTGGGAAGGTCACGGAGTGGATCCTCCTGGGCAAGATGTTAAGGGGATCTGAGACAGCCTGCACAGCTTCACCAAGTGCAGACTGTGCCTGAACCTGTGGTGACCTTCTGTGATAGGGTGAGGGTATCAGTGCACAAAGGAAGAGCAACAGATGACATCTACTTAGACTTCTGCAAGGCATTTGATGTGGTCCCACACCATATTCTTATCTCTAAGTTGGAGAGAGATGGATTTGAAGACAAGACTATTTGGTGAGTAAAGAATTGGTTGGAAGGTCACAGCCAGAGAACTGCAGTCAATCGTTCCGCATCCAGGAGGAGGTCAGTGAAGAATGGTCTCCCCAGGATTCCTTCTTGGGATCGGTACTCTTTAATGTCTTTATTAATGTGACACAGATGAGTACACCTCAAGTGAGTGGTGATGACACCAAGATGAGTGGTACAATTGACGCAATAGAAGGGAGAAATGCCATTCAGCAGGATTTGGACATGCTCAAAAAGCGAGCCCATGAGAATTAAATGATCAAGACCAAGTGCAAGGTGTTGCACTTGTGTTGAGGCAATCACAGATAAGCATACAGACTGGCAGAACTCATTGAGAACAGCAAGGACAGAGAAGGATTTGGGGGTTGTGATGGAAGAAAATCTGGACATGTGTCAACAGTATTCTCTTGCAGCCCAGAAGGCCATCAGTATCCTGGTCTACAACAGAAGAAAGATGACCAGCAGGAGGGAGGAGGGGATTGTCCCCCTCTGCTCTGCTCCTGTGAGGCTCCACCTGGAGCACTGTGTCCAAGCGTGAGCACACAGCACAAGGATGCAGAGCTGTTGGTGCAGGTCCAAAGGAGAGACATGAAGGTATTCAAAGGGCTGGAGCACTTCTCCTGTGAAGAAAATTTGAGGGAGCTGGGCTTGTTTAGCTTGGAGAAGAGAAGGCTCCAGGAAGACCTCCATATGACCTTTCAGTATTTGAAGGGAGCTTATAAGCAGGAGGGGGAGATCAACTTTTTATGTGGTCTGGTAGTGACAGGACAAGGGGAAATGGCTTTAAACTGAAGGATGGGAGATTTAGGTTAGATGTTAGCAAGAAACTTTTACTCACAGGGTGGTTACACACTGGAACATCTTGCTCAGGGAGCTGTGATGCCCCACCTCCTGAGACATTCAAAGCCAGGCTGGATGGGGCCCAGAGCAGCCACATGTAGTGGCTGGCCACTCCTCCAATGGCAGAAGAGCTGGAACTAGATGATCTCTAAGGTACCTCCGAACCTAAGCCATTCTATGATGGCTTTGTCCTACCTGCCCAATGCAGCTCATACCAATAAAGTGATTACCTGAGCCCCAGACAGCTTCAGTGGATGTTTCTTGGTCATAGCTCATAAGAATTCATCAGAATAGATTCTGGAGCAGTGTTGCCAGTTTTTATTTATTTAAAAGCAACACCGTTTCTCTGGGCAAGGAAACATTTGACACATTAAACTTGGCCACAGCTGAAAGAAGTTTGCTTAAAAACACCACTTCAAAAATGAAGACATTTCCCATACATCATCAGGCAGGGGAGCCCTGGAGAGGGTGCTGGCAACCCATCAGCTGGTGGAGCTCTTTTTAAACAGCAAAGTAAACTGTGACACCCCAAAAGCTAACAAGGGCTTTGATTCATTTAAAGAAAAAAATAAAATATGCTTCAAAGGAAAAAAACCCTTACCCCTACATTCTAGTGACACACTCCTGCCTAAACTACTCAGATTAACCTATTTTTTCCATTCTTTTCTATTAAATATTTACTCTGTTAGTGGCTAGCAGTCACATACCCAAAAATAAACAGCACCACCTTGCCACACAGCCTCGCTCTGTTCGAACTTGGCCCGTCACAGCAGGGCAGCCCAGCCACCCACCTGAGCTGGGGTACAGCCTGCCTGCCACAACACCAGCCCTGTGAGTTCACATTTAGACCAGGTGGAAGGTTCAGGCCTCATGGTTTGGACCTCAGCTGCTATTCGAATCCTCCCAGAGGAAGAAACAAGCTATCTGTTTCCAATCTGAAGCTCACACCTTCCTCATGATGGGGAGCAGCGCTGATCTCCTCTCGTTGGTGACAGCAGCAGAACCTGAGGGAGCGTCATGGAGCTGCATCAGGGGAGGGTCAGGATGCGTATCAGGAAAAGGTTCATTGCCAAAGAGTTGTTAAGCACTGCAACAGGCTCCCTAGAGCAGTGGGCATGGCCCCAAGCTCACTGGAGTTCAAGAGGCAATGCTGTCAGACATACGGTCTGATTTTTGTGTGGTCCTGTGTGGTGCCAGCAGTTGGACTTGATGATCCTCACGGGTTCCTTCCAATTCAGGACACAGTATAATTCCATGGCCTAGGCTCAGACAATGTCTAGGAGCCAAATGACAAATTCCATGCCACTCTGCATCTCCAGGAGCAAGAAAACCCAGGATGAAAACCAACAAGACACCGTAGGGAAAATAAATAAATAAAAAGACAAGAAGACCGAAAAACATTAAAGAAAATCTTATTTCTTGGCCAGCACTCAGAAGCCAGGTGTCTAAGACATACCTAAGTCTCTGCTACTAACTTGTCTGCATTTTGGGGGGCTTCAAAGTGTGTACAGTAAAGGCTGTGACATACAGCAAGGGACAGACAACATGATGCTGTTTCATTCTTATGACTCCTTCTGCTCCAGCAAGAGCCTTAATTCATTTTTTTCCTTGCCATTATCTAATACATAGCCAAGCAAATAATTTTCCTCCTACTGCAGGGAAATAGCTAAGCCACACTCACTCCTCCTGGCGCAGTGTGTTGTCAGGAGTAAATGCTGTTTGACTGCTTTTGTTCATCCACTGCACCACAGTGCTTTGACTAGTGTGTTTTCCTTCCTTTACTACTTACAAAGTTCAAGTCAGGATGTCAAAGGCCTACAGTTATAAATTCGCTCTGGAATCACTGGTGATTGTTACATACCCACTGCATAAAGCTTTGTGCTTGTTGCCTGAACAACACCAAGATGTCCTTTTCTTCAGCATCACATCACAAAACATGCTGCAATTTGGTGTGCCTTTCAGAAAAAAAAAAAAAAAGTAGTATTACATATTAGAAAGGTACAAGTCACAGAAACATGACTCCCCTCTTAGAGAGAGTTTGGAAATATTCTGCATGCCTGTGTTCTCCGCAGTTACAGAACAGTCCCTGAAGCAAAGCATAAGTGGGGAAAAAAGCAGAAGCCACAGGGAAGAGCACAGCCTTCTAAACTACTTGCTCCTGCCTCTGAAGTGGCTGAAGATCAGAAAGCTCTGCTTAGAGGTTAAGTCAGGCTTACAATTGGCAGCATGCTACCCAGAAAAATCTTATATTCCCCAATAGTCTCTCAGTATGAGTCATCAACCTTAAAATACATTACTTCTAAAAGATATTTTTCATATTTACTTTTTTTTTTTTAAGTGCCATCCAGCTTCCTTTCTCCCTTTTCTCCTCCCTAGCCTCATCAAGCATTTTATGTTACTGTCTCAGTGTCCTTACATGCCAAGATCAATACTGCTTTTCCTACCTCCTCTTCGTTTCATGTATAATCACACTTCCACCCTCCAGAAAACAAACCCAGTGTAATTAACCCCTTCTTCTTTCTGCCTGCACTTAACTAAGTAGGAAATTCCCATTCACCACCAGCTTCCCCTTATTAGGTAGGATGTAGGATGGATGTTATTATTACCAGCTACTCAGCAGCTGGTTAATCCCTACTGCTTTGTGCCTCAAGGAATCATACGCCATCACTTGGGCTCACAGGAGGATCAGGAGACAGCCGCAGTATTTACTGACCCAGATCTCCCACTTCAACAAGCAGGACATCATAATAGTGCCAAGCCTTCATTCAACAGCATAATATTTTTCACTGACATGGAATTTTCCTTAGTAATGTTCACAAACATATGAATAAATTCATGCTTCCCATTCTCTTCCCTAGAAGACTTTTTCACTGATTTCTAACATCTGGGGCAGTGGCTATTTGAAGTCATAGTTCTGGTTTCCTTTCATTTGAACCTTTGTCATAAGACACAGCCCCAAGAAATCAAGGGATGCTGAAGTTACACCTGTATCAGAGCCCAGGCACCAAGGCCCATATGCTATTGAACTTCATTTCAACAGAGGTATTTCAGGACTAGCTCTCTAACACCACAAAAAAATACTCTTCCTCTAAAGTGGATTGTCATGTAGGAAGAGCATGTGCAGCCCTAGCATACGGAGTTCACAAAACTTTTTCAAGATGCTCTTCGAAAATAGACAGAAAAATGACTATGTAAATCTTGTCCTTCCCACATCACTTCTTGCCAGTACCAGAACAAAAAGGGAAGCCTTTCTCTCCTGAGCACAAATAAGCCTCAAGAAGTGCTGCAAAATAGCAGCATCTGGTCTTGGAGTCCTACTCAGTTGCTTCATGAGGTACAGTTTCAGCAAGCAGAGAGTTTAAAATAAGTGTTTAAAAGGCTAAAATGTAAACAGTGAACCTTAAGAGTTATGGCACATGGAATATTTAAACAAGATTAACAACATCAGATTATTTACTGTTGGAGATTAGTACAGTAAATCCAATTATTATTTTTCACCAATGTTTTAGTTACCGTTAGAACTGTTACTATTAGAACATTACATTACTTTGTGTAGAGAAAAGCGACAGCAGATACAGCTGCTTTAAACCAGTCTTAAATTACCCAAGAAAGGTAAAGGTCACAATCTTTATCTTCTTTATTTAAAGAAGGTATCAGTTACCCCCCTTCCAAGAATCAGAGCTTGCCAAACATTCCAAAGGAGAAGATCTCCAACTAGAAATGCTCCCCTTGCCACTGCCAGCCCATAGATGAGGTTGGGAGGGGGACCCTGGTCCAGCCCTTCTGATCACTCAGGTGAACTGCTTCCACCAGTGCTCCCAGGGCTGGCCACGCCCCCTCACCAGGTGCTCCATCACTGGTTCAGGCCATGACTCAGCAGTTTCCAAATGCTTTGGAATGAATGTAAAGGTGAAATAAGAGCCAGCTGGGTAACAAGAGGTCAGAGAAAACCATTTTTATGCTGAATTCTTTTATCATCTTGCCCCAGAGAGCAAGAGGAAAAATAACCAAATAATAAGCCAAATTCAAAATGTACCTCCTCCCTCATGATAGGGAAATACTGACTCAGGTCTTCATTTTAATTGTCAGAGCCCTTCTATTTTGCCTCTGAAACACGTATTCAGAAGCTTCCCTTTCTAATGAATTTTTTTTTCCCTGATTTCCTGAGTCACTGCCATTATGATAAACTAGTCAAGTTCTTTACTTGATAGATGTCTTATCTGTTGCATTTTGCAGAGAGGACTATTATTATTATTTTCAACCAAACATTATATAAACCTTAGAACATGTACCTTTAAGGGCTTGCTTTCATGTCTTCCTACGTAAGTTGAGGGTCTTGCTTTTTAAGAAAATCATTACTTATCATTAATTTATGGTCTAGATAGGTATATGATAAACCCATCCTTTTCCTAAACCAAGTATGAATTTCACTAATATTACCAAGAAACTACAAGAACAGAAGGGAGAAAGTCAGGAAGAAGGCTGGGAAATTTTCAGTGTAATTAAAGTGTAATTCTACTTCTTCCGAAGCATTATTTGTGAAGAAGAAAGACACGCTAGTAGGTACAGAAGGAAAGCATGCTTCTAAAAATGGAGCAATGAAAACATCTTCCTAACTAATCTCACCATCAGTTCCTGTATTGGAAATTCTTCTTGCTTGCAATTACTTTTAGATGTGGATTTTGGAAACTGATATTGAGCAGGCAAATTAGGAATGAGCCTGTTTTATCTGCTCAGTCGCATATACTAACCCACAGTCTCATACAGGTCTCTGCTTCTGCATTATGATTACTCTCACTAGTATTGCACCATGGAGCTAGGAGGTGATTATAAAGCATTACTGATGCTTCTGTCATGCCCATCACTCACACAAACCCCACAGGAATGAAGGAGCTGTAGTAAGGCAGCAGGATCACACGCCTCATTATGAGGCATTGGACTTGCAAGCAGAAGAACAGAAGAACACATACAGACCAGCACAGTGTCAATTTTTAATCAAAATCCAAACATTAACCCTACACAAAAAACAGCTCATATCATAATATCATACATCAAAAAAATTACCATGACTGCAGCTTTATCTTGAAGCAGCACACACAACTTTTATAATTAATTCTATTTTCTTTGGCAGCAGAGTAATCTGACACCCTCCTGGCACAAAGCAAACTGTTCCTAGTTGGCAAATCACTGCTTCATCCCCCTAGCACAATTAAACCTGAAAACCTGGGAAAAACAACAGTTTGAGAAGATGGAGGCTCACCAACTAGAGGAATAGGGATAAAGGAACTCCATTCAGTACCCACAGAAAGCCCAAAGATGAACTAAGATCATCCCTACTATAAAACTTGAGTAAGTGAAGACTGACAAGTGACTCCCTGATAGATCCTGCTCCTCCTGAAATCAAAGATGTTTTTAATGGTTTCATTACCATGCTAATGAAAAGCTTCTGTTGCTGACCACAGCCTGCACATCAGAGGGGATTTTGCCATTAACCTCTTGCTGGGCATTCCAGGAAATTTCTTGAAGCACTTCCAGGGGAAGTTGAAGATTGGGCTTAATTTAGGATTTTCATGGCAGTAAGTAATTAACACCAACGGATGATATTTGCTCAAGTGTCATTTTTCTTGAGCTGGAAGTGCTTTTACTTAATTCCACCTGGCAAGCCATAGGAAGCCCTCAAACAAGCAATCCACAGTGATTATGGAAAAGGAAGCAATTATGTCTGACTACTCTTGGGGTTTCTCAACTATGTCTCTTGAGAGGCTTTCAAGGAAGCATGAACAGATCATGTCTACTCTTCTGAGTAAAGTCTGCCCCATAGAGAGGGGAAAAGCATCACAGCTGCCTTTCCCATACAACCTGAGGGCCTTCCAAAAATTCAAGTTGGCATCTGAGTGGCTTCATGTAGTCTGCCTGCACTCGTACATGTTTGTCACACTTTCCCCACCTCTGTGGGTCAGACCAGTGGGAGCACAGACAATTTTTACCAAGAACAGGGATCAATGACCAGATTTTCTTTCCAAACTCTTCTATTTTATTTACACATGTAACATCATTTGTTGTTTGCATTCTACCTAACAGCAGATGGTTTTTCCTCCATAGTAATGCTCTCACAGCTACTTGAGGCTACATGAGTTTGTCATCATTGAGAAACCACATGGAGAGAAAACTGTTCCCGGAGAAGGGTTCCACATTTGTAAAAAGGCTGACTGCCTTGACAGGACATCAAACTTCTCAGACACAACCATATATAGCACTTCCAGTCCTGCTCGCATAATATCTCTGACCTGCATTGCTCTCATCTGATGCTATTCTCTCTCCCTCTTCCCTGGAGAGATGTTTTCATGACTGTTTTATTGATGGTCAAATGAAGATGCACTGTACTTCATTTTTTGAAGTAGATTTTCTTTTCCCAGCATTACAGTTTCAGGGCAGCAGCATTTGTCTGGTCACCAAATTATTTCAAATCCCTTCCCTGCAGAGTCTGGTGCTTGGTGGCAGGCTAGTCTGAAGGCTGTTGTCATGTTTGAGATTTGATGTAACCAGTGATCAAATTTGACTGGTTCCTTATGGCATGCGAGGTAGGATGACACACCAAGGAGACAAAAGCCCTTTTAATAGGGGCAAAAAAATGGTGTTATGTCTTCCAGTTCCTCCCAGGAGGCCAAGAGAAGCAGCAGACCCCAAACCCTCTCTGGGTGCTGTACTTAACAGTGGTTGTGACTGGATTGAGTGTTTGGTGATTATTGTTGTTGCTTCCTTTTTAAAATAAGTTCCAAAATCCGCGCTTGACCTCCTGAATTCAGCAAAAAATCTGGACAACAGAGGGTAGAGTTTGGGAGCAGCCTCATTTTTAGGGCAAGAAATGGGTCAGTGCACCGGTGCCTCACTGGGACCACAGCCGAGGCACGCAGGCTGAGCAGGGCCCTTGCCATCTCCCCACCACACAGAAATATCTCATGCTTTTAAGGCTGGACAAACAGTTATATGGCACTTTTCCAAGTCCAGTAAAGTCTCAGTAATTCTAGAATGGCTGCTTTCATGAGGGGCTCTGCCACTTTGCAGCTCACATGCAAGACTGTTGTGGGGCCAACCAGCCTTCCTCTAGGCAGACAACACTGCTCCTGCAAGCTGTATCCTGCCCCTTCCCACCAGAGCTCTGCTGCAGCAATGGAGATGGGTTGGCACAGAAAGCACGGGGTGCACAAATGGGAGCAGGACCTGGTCTCTGCACCTGCCCCCGAGCCACGATCTGACTGTGGTCTGCGTGTTTATTTACAAAAATCAGCCTGCGTAGGTGCTGTCTGAATGGCAGTGACCCAACTATCTGGTCAAAGGCCTGTGGGGAGCTGGGAGATAGTGTGGGTTAACGTTTAACCTGCAGGGACTGTAAACCAGCCCGGGGCCACTGAACCTTTGGAGTTTGATATGATGATTGGGGAATAGCCGGAGTGACACGTTGCAAACTCCGCATAATCAAGGAGAGCTATTCCTGAGCGGTGATCTCCCAAATTGCTCAGGTAGGCTGCTGCCCTCGGGATTATCCAACCATGAGGTTTTGGGGTGCACGGAGAGGGCTTGGAGGACCCCCATGAAAGGGGTCTTGTGGCTGCACTCCTGCATCTGGGGTGGGGTCGGGGAGGTTGAACCGTGCTCCTTTCCTCACCTAGGTTCCACCATGGGGTGCAAGCCACAGGTGGGGCAGGACCAGGGTGCTCCAAACACCCCATTCTTGCCCCTGCAGCATTCACCTTGACACTTTGACAAGCAGATAAGGGCATCTGGCATCACCCCTGCAGCTTCTTAGCACTTTCCTCATGCTCATAGCCTACGGGTGCTAAAAAATGAAGCCAGGCCAGCCTAAGGGGAGGAGGGATCTTCCCTGCACTAATTCGATCTTGATTTGTTAAAGTGCAACTTCCGGGGCTAATCATTAGAAACTGCTTCAGCAGTTTCGCTGTCTTCTTATTCCTTGTTCTCTTTGCAAAAGATCAGTCTCATTTTCAAATGCAATTGTTGCTCCTAAAAATCTCAGTTTTCACGGATCTCTTCCAAATAGCTGTCTTCCTGCCCAGTTCTTGATGCTTCCCTCGTGTTGTTTTCCTTGGTGAAAGAGAAGGCAGAGGTGGGTGTGGGAGGAGGTTGGCTTCAAAGCATCTGACACATTGTGGTGTTGGAAGTCTAATGGGGTGAAGAAGGCCAGGCTCAGTACCAGCCATCTCCTTTGATGGGTTTTTTGGGGTGCACCACATGCATTTAGTAATGCAGCTGTTTCCAAGAGAGCAGTCACCTTCTGAAGCAATATTAAAGGCAATTTTTTTTCCCAAGACTTGAATGCTGCAAACACTGCATGTGGGCACTGCTTTTCCATAACCCCAAGGCACACTGCACCTAGAGAATTTATACCATTTGCCTTTAGATACCTAAAAAAAATCTACATTTTGTGAGACGACCTGGAAAAAAACCTCCTCCCTGGAGAGAAGAGCAATTTCACTGCTGTTGCTGAATTGGACTCTGTCGCACCCAAAAAGAGCTGGTGCATCTCACAGTTGACTAGGAAACTTTAAGCACTTGATTTGGTGAAGAATATGAAGAATACTTCATATCATTGATATATATATATGGGAAACTTGCTTGGCGCCTGGAGAGAGAGAAAACTCCAAATCCTTAAAATGAAGGAAGATGAAAACCTAAACCAAAATGTTTTCTCGTTTAACCACATACTTAGGTTATTAGGGGTGAGTGGTGAGGGTGCTCAATTCCAAAGGCTGTTATCCTCTGTCTGCAAAGGGTTAACTGCTGTAGGACAGCCTTTGCTGGATGCGTCCTAGTGGCTTGATACATTTAAACAAGAAGGCTCATCGATTGGCACAGGATAAACAGGGTTTTGTTATCTCATTCATGGAAACAGTAACCAGGTTTCTGCGAAGGGCTGCAAGTGGGCACTGGGCAGAGCAGGGTCCAATCTTTCCTCCTCTGCGAGGACAGATGGGCATAGGGACGAAGTCTGTATGCCTTGGCTGGCCAGGAAACGGTGTGTAGAAGTGGTTGCAAGGAAGCAAGCGATGTTGCAATGAGTTTGTTTCTCATTGATAAGGGACTTGGTATGCAAAAAAGTGCATTTTGTTGTCTTGGCATTTTAGAGGTCTAGTAGAAACCTAAAACAAATGATACCACTTGCTGCAGAGAAGGAAAAATCAAATGAAACAATACTTTGATTTGAAATGAGATTATTGCCTTTCATTCCTAATGAACTGGGGTTCTGGGTTGTGAGACCTTAACAACAGTATTGTTACAAATTTGCTCAGAAATGAGTGTTAAGTAGGAGATGCACCTGAACAGCTCGCAAGTCTGGAGATCCTCATTTCAACATAAACACCTTCTGAATAAAATGTCTTCTTAGAAATAGTTTTTATCATTATAGTCATTATTAGCTGCAATTGATCTATGGGTCAAGCCCCTGGAAACCATCAAATTCCAGAACTATTAACTCAATTTCATGTGTTTTTGTTAAATAATGCTAAAAATACTGTCTTAATTTGCTGCAGGCATTCACACTTCCTAAGCTCAGCCATGAACGGGCAGTGTTCCTCCTGCCAGGGCAGATTTGCTAATTGAATAATTAGCTCAGGGAACAAAGGAGGAGGGAAATAATCATGTTTCCACAGTCCCATGACAACAGCTCTCCTCCCTTGTGCTCAAGAGAGTGGGGATGACAACTGCCATAAGGGAAATTGGTTGCAATCCCTCTATGATAAAGGATGTGAGGGTGCATTGGGTCAGCTGTGGGCAGATCCCAGCCCTGATGGCACAGCATTATGCAAAAACAGCTCCTATGCTCCTCTCAAACCCTAAACCAGGATTGCTCAGTTCTTCTCTGCTGGAGTACACAACTGTCTAGTCATGCTGCTCTCATATAGGTTATTTGTGTGATGCCTTACAAGAAGAGCTCATCTGGTCTTACCAACTCAGGCAGAAGTCCAAGAGAGATATTGCTCCTGATATAAATACATCAACCACGAGATGTGTTATTCTCATTTGTCACTATGAGTTGCTCTCTGCTCAACAAGAAGCCATCCCCTGGACTGAATGTTGCTGGAAATCTTGCCAAGGTTTTGGGATGGATGTAACATGCCTACTCATGACAGGTGTGGAGATGTGTGGCACCTAAGGCACCACAGGCAAACGTGGCCATTCAGGAGCAGGTGAAAAAGCTCTCGGGCTGCCTTTCTACCTAGGACATTGCTTGAGACAACACTGGGAACCTCACAAGGTATGGGAACCCACCAAGGCTCAGCTGGTCACCCCTCAGCCTCATTCCCAGCATGGTAGGGAGATGCACCAGTGGCTCTGCTTGGCCTCAGAGCCAGAGGAAACCTTGCCTTGTGCCATGCCAAACCCAGCTCTGCCACAGTAAGTAGGCATGGGAACTGTGAGCATCAGAGGGGTTCAGTGCTGCTCTTGGCAAAGGTAAAGCTGTGATGGGGTCATGGTTGGACCCATAGGCTCACTCCTCACTCTCCTAGGTGTTAAAGAAGCCCTTCTTATCTGAACAACATGAAAAAAATCAAAAACACTACATTACGGGCTTGATTCTCTGGAAGATAAACCAAAAGAATAATCAGACTCCAGTTGCTGTGCAGAACATTCATTTTGCAATTAGAGATGGTAGAGAGCTATCGTCCAGTGCAGCCCAGCTCCCCGCACATCGGTAGTAATTAAAACACCACTGAATTGTTGGAACAGGACAAAAACAGAGACAAAGCAACCCACAAACTTGAGAATAAATAGCTCCAAAATCTGTCATTAAGCAGATGTCCTCAAGTTCAGCATTACATCTGCAGACCCGTGATGCTTGCATAGACTCAAAGCTCACCATTCAGTGCAGCCTGAAACTGTAAGCTGTGAGTTCTCAGAAATACCCCTTTGCCAGCATGTGTGGCCCAATTCAGTTGCAGATTTCAGCTTTATGGTACTTATAGCCCCCATAAAAGAAACCCGAAAAAAATATATTAATTGGATATGATTTAAAACTGCAGTTCTGAATCAAAGCATCTGAACCCAGGGTTGCCTCTTCCTTGAACCTAGATACAGATCTGAGCACTCCATGTTCCTGAGTTTCCAAGAACAGGCCACTTCTGGTTCTATGTTTCATGTGTACCTCTGGATGTGGCTTGTACAGGCAGGGTACTGTGGCACAGAGGACTCAGTGACACATGGTTAAAGTAAGGGCAGGCACCCCTGCACTCATTTCCCTCCTAACACACACACACATGTGCAGTCCCGCTGGACAAAATCTGTTTGTGGGTTTTAATGCTGTTTATTTTCACGTGCCAGGGAAGAGGGGGATATTTTTGCTTATTCCATGGTCTGTAGTTCATTTTATTTTTTCATATTTTTAATCTCAAACTGGCTTACTTAAGAAGAACGATCCTGTTAGCTTTCTCAGGAGAGTGGACTTTTCTCCTCCTAGTCATATTAATTTATTTAATTTATCTTAAATTTGATTGCAGTGAGCACCCCTAATTAACCTGATTTTTTGCTGATAATCACTCACAATGGAATCAAATCACAAATCCGGGGATGGATTGACCGGCACACAGAAAGAAGCTGCCCTCCGTGCATTAATTCAGCGAACAGGATATAATTTGATCCAGGTAGGAGCTCACAATCATGTCCTTTCATGTGCAGTGTCTGGTTTCATCCTGAAGCATCAGGGGCTCACACAGTGAATTTGCTCAGTTGAAGCGTTCCTTGCTTCTTCCTCTGTGTCTGGTTTTCTCTAATACACAGTTACACAGAGCTGTGTATAATAGGGGCTGTCTTTTATGAAGAAGCATTGGATTCCTCCTACCAAACTATTGTGGGGGTGAAATAACGATGGAGCACAGCTATGCTCTGGGAGTGGTTAGTATAGCTGTCTACATGCCATGGTTGAAGAGTCAGTGGAGCAAAGTAAACCCACTAAGAAAATTTTCAGAAGAGCTTAGGCCCAAATTTGGTAATGCAAGTCCAGCATGTGAGCCCCAGATCTACCTTTTTTAAGGTCTTTGCATGCATAGAAGTACGGGTGCCTTACTTGCCTGAACTGGTTGGCACCCGGTCTCCAAGCACAAAGCCTCCTCTGGTTATGGCACATGCAGAATGGGCAGGTCCTTCCAAATCATTTCAAGTCTTCCATAGTCAGAGTGACCAAAACAAACTTATTTTTCAGAAGCATTGGGTAATAATATGACTGACCTTGCACCCTGGTAGAAGTAACAGAAAATGTCAAATTTTAGGCTGGTGGTTGCCACGAACTTGGCCTTGCTTTGCATAGCACTAGAGGGCACAAAAGCCTAAAGCAAACGCTGAGACTCCTGGGAAAAGCATTCTCATATACCCCTTCATCCTGGGCGTGCCCCAAGACCAGGCTGATGGCTGGGATTGCTACACTCAAGGAGCCTTTCTGTCATACAGAAGATAAATAGCATCTCTCTGTGTTAGACCTCCTGTGATTTTATTTATCCTGATTTTCAGATTTTTATACAGTTACACCTGCAATGGCTCATTACTGAACCACAGATTCCATACTCGCCCTCTCAGAACCTTTCTCTTTCTCCCTACCTCTTCCCCTTCTTTCAAACTTAACATTTTCTCTCTCTTTTTTTTTTTTTTTCCTCATTTCCTTTCCTGCTTCTCTTTGGGCAGTTGTTCCCAACCTAGCTATCATCATAGCCAAATACCTTCTTCCTCAATACATCCGAGGGTCCTGTGTCTTCACAAAGGGGATAGTGAAGTTCTTCCTTCCTGAGACCTTGTCAAGATGAGTTTGGTGAGATGCTGCCTTTGAGCCATAAATGAAGTCTTGAAGGATTGAGAATAGACTTTTCTTTTCCTCTCCTACCACACAAGCTCCCACAAATTTTGACAAAATGAAAAATGTTAACCGATTGTCTCTCACTTGGCTTAAAATGGGATGCTAAAATTATCCAGCCCTTTTCAGATCATTATTAATGAGATGAGCATCTCTCCAGATGATCAAGGCCTTCTTCCAGCCAACCTGCCAGTGGAGAGCACAGATCACCGTAACAAAATATACAACCGTCACTTCTAACAAATGGCTCAAGAGACAGAAAATCCCATGACAGCACTGTGCTCAGTTCAGTAGAATGAGATCAGAGAAGTAGCCATAAACATCATGATCTTCTCATTAGTTTTGTTTTGAACATTTGTTTGTAATTTTAAATAGCTCCATCACTGAGCTGGGCATATTTGCAAAACAGGAATGAGCATGGATAATTTAGGGATGGTTATAGGCTGAGGAAGACTGAAATTGATTGTGGTATATTCTTACTTTCCTGCAAGAGCCTCTATTTGCTGTAGGCTTAAGTCCTTCATGCTTTCTTTGTAAGTCATTCGTTCAGGCAATTCCTTTCCTGGAATAATCCAGGGTGGGAAATGAATACAGAAATGTCAGGAGACAGAAAGAGGAGAATGATCAGAGTCCTGGCCCACTAGGCACGAAGTACCACTGCAGGAGAAGGAGAGCAGGAGGGAGAGGGAGAGAAGGGGAGAAGATAGGAGGAAAAAGGGAAAAAAGGAAAAAAAGGGAAAAAGGAAAAAAAGGGAAAAAGGGAAAAAGGGAAAAAGGGAAAAAGGGAAGGGAAGGGAAAGAGATAGAAGGAAAGAGAAAGAAAGCTTAGAAATGAAGGAAAAGAAGAGAACAAGAAGTACATGAAAGGTGGTCTAAAATACAAGGACACTGGCAACAGACTGTGTCATAAATTTCATTCCTCATGAAGGGGTTGATCATATCCATGTTCGAAGTCTGCATTTAAACAATTTTTATTTTTTTTTTTCCCATGGCAGGAAAATGGGCAGAGGAAATATGGTGGCCCACCCCCTGGCTGGGATGGCCCTCCACCAGAGAGGGGGTGCGAGATCTTCATTGGGAAACTGCCTCGAGACCTTTTTGAGGATGAACTTATACCCTTGTGTGAAAAAGTAAGACTTTGTGGCAGATAGTTACTGATCAGAGATTACAGATGCTCAGCTCTGCCTTTCCAGCCTCCACTGGAAGTGATCTGTTCCAGCGTGCCCTTGGTTTAGTGGCAGCCCCTCCATCCTCCTGCCACTGTGCCTTCTCACCATGACCAGGGCTGACGTAACACAAGAGCTGATCCTGCTTAGAGTACGAGGGAGGTTGTACCCCCTAAATCTATTTTCAGCTGTACAAAACATGCCTCCCTCCACCTAGGAAATGGGCACACCCATCCAATTGCTGCACACAAACCTGAGCAGGTGATACCATCCAGACACCAATGGCCATGCAATACTGTTGCTGCCCCTCAGCCCTCCCAGTTTCTGGTCTTTTATTTTCCTGATTATTCTACTGTGTAATGAATCAGTCTCAAAACTGGAGTACAGACTCCATGACGGGGAGAGAACAGAAATCCTGGGGCTGTTGGGGTCAGTGCCAAACTCCTTCTTAATTCCTCCCTCCCACAACTCTTCTCACATAATGCACTTTCTGCCTTTATTTATGACTTTATTCCACTGATCAGAAAATGGAAAAAAAGCAGAATTATTACTTGTTATATTTATCAGTCATTATTATATAGATGATTATCTGTAGACAGAAGTATCCAAAGAGTTCTGACATGATATAGTCAAGTGTCTTGTTGAAACACATCTCACCTTGCTGGCAAACACCTCTTTAGGAATGACTTTTCTTCTGATTTGCAGATTGGCAAAATCTATGAAATGAGAATGATGATGGACTTCAATGGCAACAATAGGGGCTATGCATTTGTAACCTTCTCAAACAAACAGGAGGCAAGGAATGCAATAAAGCAGCTCAATAACTATGAAATTAGGTAAGCATGCCAAGCACTTTTACTTCACTTTTACATCAACTTTAAATCATATAAAGTATTAAACTGTGTTAATTAATTTTGTTATGCAGAGCATATTTTTCCCTATAGCCTAAAGGAAGCTTCTTTAGATACTTAAACTTTAGTAGGAAGTCACTTTTTATTTGCCTGTGCAGTCATTGTTTTATGCTGTAATCCAAAGGCAGTTCATAGCACTTGGACTCAAAATCTTTTGCAGAAAATTTCTTCTTTACAGAAAACTAAATAAAAATTCTACTAGAATGCTGGAAGAAATACTTTGCTTTGCTCAAATTAACAGATGTCTAACCATCGTTATGTTTCCTTCTGGGCTTTCTTTTTGCTGTTATATTTCTATCCACAGTGTCTCACATGAGCTGTACTGCAGATATGCCCAGGGAGACAGAGCCATTACAAAATATATATATATATATGATAAAAGCCAATTGACAAAACAGTGACATTTCCTAATAGGTAGAAACAGAAATCCCTCCTGTTTGTGACTAAAAAATGGGGAACAAAATACACAGAAATCAACAACATATGGGTCCATCAATGTGTTTTGTTTTGATTTCATCCCCAGTTATTTTTTTTTTCCAGTTCAAAGCGGGATGAGTAGATGTCTTTTCTTAGAAGCATTTGGAGATTAGCCATTCTGGCAACTTTAGGGCTCTCATTTTATTTTAAATTATGATTGTGTTTGCTTTACTAGCAGCCCTTAGGATGAGCAGATTGCAAGAGACAAAAGGGATTACGGAAATAAGATTTTTATCAGAGGGAGGAGGGTCGTAACTATCAGGCTTCAGCCACTTCTACATCCTCCTCTTATTCCACATTTTCCAAAGACTTCTAAAGAATTTAAACTCCAAGTTTTTCACTTCTCAAGACCTGTAGGAGGTACTTGGAGCACAAGGGCACTCTGCCACAGCAACAGGCATTGTAAAGCGAGCAAAGGCGGTGACAGAGCCTTTATTTGAGGTAGGGGCGCTGCAGAAAGAGATATTAGAGATAAGGGGAATGAACTCACCCCTCTTGGTGACCGCTCAGGTTAAGGAACGCAGCCGCCTCTCGTTCGAACACTGGCGCGCCGGAAGGAAGGGAGCCGGGGGGGGGGGGGGGCAGCCCGGGCAGGCTGTGAGCGGGTCTGTGCTCCCGACNGCTCTGAGCGTATCTGTGCTCCCGGAAGCACCGCCGAGGGGGAGTGGGCGAGGGGACGGGTGGACGTGGGCTCTTCCGCTCGGGTCACTCAGATGCTCATTCACTGGATCAGGCTGTGACCAGGCAGTCCCACTAGAGGCATCAATAAACAGGTCCTCATAACAAGGGGTTTTCTTTCCCCCAAAATCCCTGCTGTGAGGCTCACTAGGAACGTAACAAATCCTGGCTTACACTGATGGCAGTTCAGGAGCCCCTGAGATGTTCTAGTTGGTCAGTGTAGTTGCTTTGTAGCAGCTATTTTTGGAAGTAGTACAAGGGAGAGTCCCAAGAGGCAAAAGGAAAATTTTGTTCAGGTTTCTTCTTGATCTCAGTTCCCTGCTTTCTTTTGATGTTGAATCTAGCTGAGCCTTCGCTTTGGATGCTTTGAGCAAGGCCACCTGAACTTCTAATCCAAATGCAGAAGGCCTTTTTTGGGGGGACAGAAAGGAGATTTTTTCCCCTCTCTCCAAGTGCTCCTGACTAGCCAGCAATAACATTTATCTGCAGGAATGGACGTCTCCTCGGAGTCTGTGCCAGCGTGGACAACTGCCGTCTGTTTGTGGGGGGGATCCCCAAAACGAAGAAAAGAGAGGAAATTTTATCTGAGATGAAGAAAGTTACAGACGGAGTTGTGGATGTCATTGTGTACCCCAGCGCAGCGGATAAAACCAAAAACCGGGGTTTCGCTTTTGTGGAATATGAAAGCCACCGGGCAGCAGCAATGGCCAGGCGAAAATTACTCCCAGGTTTGTACGGATGGTGAGGATGGTAGGGGCAGCTTCAGCTTAGCGGACACATATGTACACCTTGCAGTACAGAAATCTCCAACTTTGTAACCAAGGAAGCAGACTCTGCTTGTTTTCTCCTCTTGGCTGCCAGTAGTTCTCTTTAAGCAAGAAGAGACACTGGTATGCCACACTGGCTGCTGGAGATGCCCTGACTCTGGGGTGTGGTGCAGGGCACTCTGCATATCCTTATTTGCTGATATGCTCATTAGCCAGGCACCTCATTTAGGAACGTGAAATGATTAAAACATAGCTAGATAGATCTAGGTGTGTGCATCCATACAGCCCGGTTGTAGGGAATATGCTATCCCATGAATTCTAAATAAAACACCTACAATCACTCGGCAGCATCACTTGGGGGAGGATCTAGGAACAAATTCAGCCTTGAAAATGTACTGAGGATGTTCCTGAAAACTAATATTTTCCATCTGGGACGGAAACCTCAAAAGAGGGATTGGTCTAGAATATAAATAATATTCATAATTCTGTCTCATTTAGTACGGGGGTCATTGTGAAGCAGAGAGAGGATTGATAGATGATAAACAAAGGAAACAATATTAATTGCATTTTGCATTGATTTCACTCTTGTTTTTTTTTTCTCATGCTTTTGGATGCTCAGCAGCTCTGGTACTACTCAGCAGCTCTGGTCAGTCAGCTCACTTGCTGATAAAATAATTAAATAAACCTTCTGTTTTGAGGCATGTTCCTTTTTCATCAAGCTCGACAATCTTTCATTCTTTCTATATGATGGTCCATTAAAATCATGTCCTTTAAGTCCTTTTATTGTGAAAAATAACATTATTTCAAGAGTTGGTATGTATCCTTGTATTAGCTACTGTGAACTATCTCACACTAGCTTTTTTTATTCTGTGTTTTCTGCATCAGTTCAGCATGCACCTAGTTTGAGGAGTGCTTTCTGTTACTTTGTGCTTCAGCATAGCTTTTTCATGGATTCTTCAATGAGAAGAAAGGAAGGAGCAAACACAGGCGCCTCCACTGATGGCAGCCTTGAGGGAGCAAAGCATTTGAAATCCTGAGCAGAGACAGTGAAACAGATGGGAACAAGCTTGTAGCCCTGTACAGTGTGCTAGTGATTTTCAATTTAGGGACATTTTGGTTAACAGCCTGCGGAATTTCAAAGACCTGAGCAAGAGCCAGAGTCTCCTGATGCTGCAAACGTATGGGAGGAACTTGAAAAAGGTTTCAAGCCAGACTGAATGTGTCTCCAGCTGATTCATTGGATGAATGTGAAATAGAATATAGTTATCAAGTTGTTTCTTTGACTTTGAAACTCACTTCATTCTGAGGGAGCATGTAGGAGAAGTAGAAAAGCTCAAGGAGTAAATGCTGTTTATGAAAACCTTGTCTTGACTTCTTGTTGAATAAGAAGATGGGAGAATACTGGGTTTTAGCAAGCTGATAGTGCAGGAACCAAGCTTACCTCCTTGCAATAAAATCAGCCAGGACATTATTTCCACCACTGAGCTGAAAATAGCAGCATAGAAAAAGAAACATGGCCTGAATGGGACTTTGATCAACCTGATCTAGAGGGAGGTATCCCAACCCCCATCCTATAGGCAGGGACAGATGATCTTATAGGTCCTTTCCAAAACAAATAGTTCTATGATTCTATGATTTTGTTTTAGCTGCCTGCTGTTAGCTGTCATCTCTTTCTGCTTGTTAGCAGCCCAAGTCAGACAGAGCACCACAAAAGCTGAGTGTTAATCCAATGGGATTCAGCAGTTCTCAGCTCATTCACGAGCCTTCCTAGCAAGGAACAGACCCATTACATTTTGTTTTTTCAACTTTTCAGTCCTGTTACAAAGTAAAACAAAGTATGCTTCTATGCCTTGGAGAACCCAAACTTCGTGTCGTAAAGATAAGAGAAGAAACAGAAAACCATAGGCAGGCCTGGTTACTCTTTGAGGGAAATGTGCAGAAGAAGACATTTTTTTGTTTTGGTGGGAACATCCAGCACTGACCATGTTTCCAAGTCAGAAAATGGTCCCTGTTGTGCATCCAAAGGCAGGTTTGCTGAGCTGATGATAAGTGCTGGAGAAAAAAGATGTCACAGGAAACACTAAAGGTGCAGCTCTGGGTGTTGAGGAGTGGCCATATTTCAACCACTCTTGAAGAAGAGTGGGAAGGTCTCCTTGCAGGATGTGCAGAAAGGCCTGGGAAGTAATGCTCATTGCAGCAAGTCACACAGCTATGAAGTGAGGCTATGGCCACCAGTTTTTATCATGTATTAAATATCACTAATTGATGAATCTGTTACTTAATGGGTTAGGCAATTCATTGCAAATTATGATGGACCTTAATATGATACCATGATGACAACATTGTTTTTAACTATCTCTTCAATTGCTCTTTTAATCTCCTGCCCTGGAATTACAGCTCAATCCCCTGTATATAAAACCCATATGCTTTTCTTCCACACCCTCGCTACTTTTTATTTCCCCTATTTCTACTGCTTCTGCTTCAACTTCACTCGATTGTACTGCTCCATGCAACTTCAAACACTTGCACATGGGGACATCTTTACTGTTACTGTCTCACTTCACTCACTTAGGACTGCAACATTTAAGGCATTAGTGGGAGTACGCGGGAAAGTGTGACCATCTGTTTTTGGAAAAGAGTTAACTAAAAGGCAGTACTTTGTGCTAGAAAGACCTCTTTCAGTTCCTTTTTTTGAATTTTCCAATTCTACTGTTCACACTGCATATGAAATAGTCTGTGAGCAGAAGTGAGGGGAACAGCCTGTCTGGCACTGATCATGTCAATCCCTTTAAAGGAAGGATTCAGCTGTGGGGACACCCAATTGCTGTTGACTGGGCAGAACCAGAAGTGGAGGTGGATGAAGATACTATGTCATCAGTGAAAATTCTCTATGTGAGGAACCTCATGCTCTCGACCACTGAAGAGACCATAGAAAAGGAGTTCAACAACATCAAACAAGGTAGGAACTCATTTACATAGTAGCCCTTAAGTAAGTACTGCTACTGCAAATGGAGATAATTTTTCATTCATAAAATGCCAAAGGAGGAGACAAAAATAACAGTTTTTCCACTGTAAAATGTTTGTGTGTAATGCCACAGAAACCGTGCATAGGCTGAACGCTCCTATCCAACAAGCACATTATGTCACTCCACTAAGTGCTGCTAAATTTCCAGCTACCAACAGTATCAACCTTTTTATGATGAATGACTACTGGAAGAGATCCAAAGTGCTGCATAGGGATACCCAAATCATAAAAATGATTTTGAGTCATTTGTGTCTTCCTTTAAATGAGAGTGAGTAAAACAACAACAGGGTAGCTTCAGCTTCCTTCTTTTACAGAAAGGAATGATGACAGAAATAACAGTTGTGATTTAAAACAACTGTTCTTTATTTAATCTATCTAAATGCTGAATTCTACTCTTCTTGTACCAAAACCATTCTCCCATAAACTTGTGAATAACCAAGATGGACCTTTTATAAGGGCAGGTACCAACAGAACAAGGGGGAATGGTTTTAAACTGGAAGAGAATAGATTTAGACTAGATATTAGGAAGAAATTCTTTACTGTGAGGGTGGTGAGACACTGGAATGGGTTGCCCAGAGAGGTTGTGGATACCCCTCCACAGAAGCATTCAAGGCCAGGCTGGATGGGGCTGTGAGCAAACTGGTCTAGTGGAAAATGTCCTTGCCTACAGCAGGGGGATTGGAACTAGATGATCTTAAATGTCCCTTCCAACCCAAACCATTCTGTGATTTACTGAGGGAAATGATGGTATTCCTTCATGGTATATATTGGTGTACATATATGTACATATATATATACACACACATGCTCTCAGGGTGAGATTTTCAAAAATCAAGTTGTTTTTTTTTTGGAAATAAAAATCCTGCTGGCTTTCAAATGAGATTCTACTTCTGAGTTACTCCAGCTTTATAAAATTCGACCCAAAAACAACAAGTAAAAAAAATAACACATTTCTGCAGCTCTCCAAGCCACATAGTCCATTAGGCACTAGTAACTTATGCTTGGCAATGTGAAATTGCCTTTCATCTCATTCCTGTTAACTTCCTTCTATTAATTTTTAAAAATACATTTCAGAGGTTTTTTTTCCTTCTCTAACTTTTCATTTCTGCTCTATTTTCATTTCTGTTTTGTTTTTTTTATTAAGTAGGCTGCAATGCAAAGTCTATGAGATTTCTTTATGAGTCTTTCTGTCCTTTTAATGATATCAGCTAATACCTGAAGTAATCACTAAGTCATTACCCCCAAATGAAATGTTTCATCCCATTCTCTTATCTATATCCTCATTTCTTTATTCAGTTCTGTTTCTGATCACACTCCCAAGAAAAACAATTATATCTATTTGACACTTTGGTGACAGTCATCTGCTTTGCTCCTAAGAAAAATTTTCTAGTGATATAGGTTGGTTTGTTTAGCAATAGGGATTAGTACATCAGTTTAAGAACCAGTATATTAGTTTTGCAAAAAGAATTCATGAGTGATAGTTCTAATACTTTCCATTTCAACTTTAGTGGGTGAATAATCTTGTTTTTCTCAAGAATTTTGCACTGGGGACATAATAGAATAATTTCATCTTTTACGTCAATGATCTTGCCTCACAAGGAGCACTGAAGTCACACTAGAATACTTTTATCTCTTGCACCCAGTAGGTGAAAGGATGTCTTCCTCGCATTCTACGTGTATTTTTTTTAAAAGTTGCTTACTGTGGCCTAATAAACAATGGAAATTTTCCAAATTAGGAAAAAACTAGTTAAAGGCCTCAGTGATGAAGCTGGTGGTGGAAAATGAGCAAAAAGTAGGTGGGCACTCGACCACCCTAGATATCACTGAACATACGTAAAGGGACATTAGCACATATCTATGAGTCCTTGAAAAAGAATTAGTATGTATGCCAATGTACTGTGTATTTCTGTCTTAACTGTTCAGATGTAGAACCTGAACTCTGACATATGCTTGCTTGTCAAGTCGCCCAGTACATATCATGAGGCATAAAGGAATTCCACTTTCTAACATCACACTGGAGTTAGAGAGTTCTCCTCCTCGATTATGAATGACACTAGTCCAACAGAATCCTTGCTTCTCCTTTGGTTGGCCTTTTTGTCACTTAATTATTTTACTTCTCATGGGGGAAACTATAATATTTTAAGGACAGCTTTACTTGTTGTGGATGTAACCAGCTCTTAAAGCTGTGCCATACTTTCAGAAAGAAATAGTGTGCCTAAGCAAAACCTGAGCTTGGGGGACAGATGCAGTTGAAGTTATGGTGAAATTATGATCAAACAGTCAGAAAGAGGCTGCAGTGATTCACCCTCCACTTTGGTTATCTGCTGTGTTTGCTTTATCCCTCTTTGATACCACTCAACTGAGGTGTGCATTTGCTCCAAGGAATTTAGGTGCTGTTTGGACAAGAAGCCATCCAATCAAAAGGTATGATCCAGAGGTCCCCAGTGCAGAGCAATTATCACCTCACCACATCACCACACGCACCACACCACTTATGCATCCCAAGTCACAATACCATATAAGTATTGCCCTTTAAATCCGTGCCAAATTCAGAGCTGAATGGCTTCTGTAGAAATAGGCATCACTGAAAAGCCCGGCCCTCACTCCCAAGAGATGTTGGCAAAAATCGTTTTCCCTGGAAAAGTTTCCAGTTAGTTAAATGGGTTCCAGCCATCACAGCTGAAATAAGGTGATGCTAAAAGCAGAGTTCAATAATTCAGCATGCTCTCAAGGAGTGGAAGGGGGATTTTGAAAACCCAGAGAGTTAATTAAAACCTTGACTTGTAAATAAGGCATCAGCATACAATGGCTGTAATTCTGGGCTTAGAAAATAACCATTTGAAGCCAGGAAGACACAAAGGACTGCTTACTGTCTCAGTGCCATTTTGCAGACGTGCAGGCTGCTTCGGTTGTGGGCTGGCACAGGCTTCATTTAGCCCCCTTGAGTTTCTAATGCTTCCCTCCAAACTCCAAATAAATATCTTTTCTTCTGCAGTTAAATTTAAGTAGGTGCTTTCTTGCAGCAATAATGTATTTCCCTGTGCACCTGTTCAGCTTTAAAAGGAAAGAAACCCACAGATATCATTCTGCATCCATTAGCTGTTTTTCCAAGATATGTTTGGTGGTGTATGTACATACTAAGTGTGTGTGAAAACACAGAGATGGTGATCACACACAATGCTGTTATGTGTAGCTAACCAAGTCCCAGGTACACTGCTCAGCCCTTCAGGTCCTGGGGATCTGTCACAGAAGGGAGACATAAAACCAAAGTCAGCCTCACACAGAGTGTTTTGGACAGGAATGAACCACTCCAGTTTAATGGCAACCTTGATGGTGTCTGAACAAAAAATGTTTCTATTTTACTTGAAATAATACAGCCATTGTGTTCGTTTTTCCATGGTGTATATGTTGCAAGAGGTATGAAGACCCCATGCACTTTCTCACTCTTCCACGTGGTCAGCTTTTGCTCTCCAAGGGCTCACAGCTCAACACAATTGCTCATTCTGATCTATACTTTCCAACAAACACCTGTTTTCAACTAATATTCCAATGTCTTCCACAGGTGCAGTAGAAAGAGTAAAGAAAATCAGGGACTACGCCTTCGTGCACTTTAACAAAAGAGAAGATGCAGTCAATGCAATGAAAGCCTTGAATGGGAAGGTAAAGCTACTGTAAATGTGAATTTGTGGGACTTATTTGCACAATAATATGCACAGTACAGCTAAAAACAAAGCTGCCTGGCTTATTATCTACAAAAAAAAGCCAACCTGAAAGTCCTAGTTTTTTCAGTTCGCAGATTGATTTTATGCTCTCAAATTCAATTTCCAGCATCCTGAATGCTCAGAAACTTTATTTTGGCCTCTTTCCTTTTGCATTCACAATCAGTGTTTGCCCAGATCAGGCTGTAGTTCACTGCTCTGAAAAGAAAAGAAAAGAAAATATAGAGCAGTGTCAAAACGAGATCTAGAAAAAGAAGGGTTTTGAGTTCCCTTGGCTTGTGCTCTCATACTTAGTTCATGTCTGCCAACAGAAACACTGAAAGGGAAGCATGTGAATGGCAGAGAGGGACAAACAAGGTCAGCTCTAAACATCTGCTCCAAATTCGGAGGCAGACTTGCAAGGAGCTTGCTGTACTTAGTGCTTCTTTGCACTGCATGCGATTCACAGCGCCGTACTGCAAGAGTTTTTCCCAAAGCCATGTTAGCCCTGTTCCTATTCTTAGTGTTGCTGCTGTGTCCCATAGCAGGACATGTAATCTGGCTGATTTACATACTGCTTTTCAGGGAGGGGAAACTTTTCAGAAGGTTTCTCAACTTTGCTAATTCAGTTAGTTAGCCACTGCTGGCTGGTGTCAAGGCTGGAAGCTCTCTAGAGGTTGAATATTCACTTACTCAGTGCCTTTTTCCACCTATGGGAGGGAGATTTGGTCTGGTTTAGGTGGTTTTCTCTAGTTTCCCATTCCGTTAGTAAACCACACAGGGAAGCTGCATTCTTAGGATAATTCTCGTGCCTCATCCTTGTGCTTCCTCCGGTGTGCAGGTGCTGGACGGGTCCCCCATTGAGGTGACATTAGCCAAACCTGTTGACAAGGACAGCTATGTCAGATACACCCGGGGCACAGGTGGCAGAGGAGCCATGCTGCAGGGAGAATATACCTATGCGTTTGGCCACGTCTATGACCCTGCTGCCACCTACTTGGGTGCCCCAGTGTTCTACGCACCCCAAGCCTATGCAGCCATACCCAACCTCCACTTCCCAGGTACCAAGGGGCTCAGCAGCAGGAGCATCATCCGGCCCCCATCCATCCGAGGTAACTCCAGTCTTGACAATACTCAGCTCTAGCAAGCTAACTCTTCATGCATTTGGGGGCTATTTTCCTGTTCAATTTGGAGCTTTGGCCTTGCCCTGGATCCTGCAGCCCTTTGGGAGAGGGATATAAAAGAGTTTGTAATCTCCATCCTTCCCAAAAGGCACAGTCATATTCCGGTGGGCTAATCAGGGAATGAAAAAATAACCATTCCCCAGAGCAAGCCTGAAACAGCTTCCAGATCTCTCTCCTTCCAGGGTAAATAAACTGAGAACCCTCCTGGTTTTGCCACAGCAGGGAAAACCAAGCAAGACAATTTTCCTTGCCCTTCAAAGCCAGCTCCCTCAGCTGGCCACCGGCAGTGCCCTTTGTGGTGGATTCCCTTCACTTTGAAACCCTCAAGGAAATTTTTACCAGTCCTACTGTTCTCTAACCCAAAGTTACAGTGTTTCTCAGGGAGTTTAAAATTGTGATAAAGCAGTGTGGGGAACCAGAACAGAAAGCAAGAAATCCATTAATATTCTCTTTGGGATATGTGATTTTTAAATTATTTTATATAATAATCTTTGTAATTCTTTATTATAATTATCTGATAATTTTATCTAATAATATTTTATTTAATTATCCAATAATAATTCCCTGAAAACAGGGAATATTTATGAAAGCTGCTGAGATTCTGTCTTTGAACCCAGGTTATGACATGTGGGACCAAAGCAAATCCCCACGCTCAGGTACCCCCAGTTGTAGTCAATTAAGTTTGGGGGCTACGAAAAAAATAAACAGACATGCTTTTTGGTCAACCTTCCAAAGATAATGACAATGGCAGCAACCTTGTGTCTTCAGCCCATAGCCAATGGGATCTAAATGTGGCTAAGATGCCAGCCCACCAGCCCTCTCTTGCCTTTCATTCTCCTCAGACTCTTAAGCAGGGTTCCTTAGACAAAAATGTAATGGGACTGAAAAATGGGCTTTGTTTCATAAAGGAGGAGATGTCAAATTTCTGAGTTCCTCAAGAGACTGAAGTTATATTGGTGGGTGGTGAGCAAAATCTAATTTTTGATTACAAATCTGACTAAAAAAGTGTCACAAAACAAAAACTGACTTGTGCTTGAGTTTGGTGGAAAGTCACATCTTCCCTTGGCTGTCTAGGGCAGAGGAAATGGAACTGGGTCAGGAGGAAGCAGGGTTCCCCCAGCACTTCACACGTCCACCCATTCTAGTCCCGAAGGGAACAGCAATGATGCTGAGCCATAGCAATAGTCTGCTGGGGACATCTGCCTGTCTCCTTCCCAAACTCCAGCTTCCCAAGCCAAAAGTTAGTGAGCCTAACTTTTCCATTTCAGGGACAATCAGGGTAACTTTTCCGGTGATTTGATTCAGTTTAATGCCTTCTTACATTCCTAGAAATTTACATGAATGTACCTGTAGGGGCTGCGGGAGTTAGAGGACTGGGAGGTCGCGGCTATCTGGTGTACACGGGCCTGGGGCGTGGATACCAGCTCAAAGGAGAAAAGAGGGGAGAGGATAAACTCTACGACCTCTTGCCAGGAATGGAGCTCACGCCGATGAACCATGTCACGCTAAAGCCCCAAGGCATCAAACTTGCTCCTCAGGTATGTGCACAGAAGGTAGGCCAGGGAACTTAGCCTAAATTGCTTCCAGAGAAACAACCCCTGCTTGAATCTGCATTGATGATTGAAAACTGCATCCATTCATAAATCTTTAAATACACAAACAAAGATAATGACTCTGTTTACATCCTACAGTGTGTGTTTGCCTTGCTGAAGGACAGTTCTCACTCTCCTCCGAGGGAGAATTCTTATGAGCTCCCATGGGCGAGTTGTGAATTCCAGTTATGATTCTCCCTCCTTAAAAGCACTGTGGAGTAAAGAAATTCACACCTAAAATGGACATAATAAGTAAAATGCATCACTTGGGACTTCAACAAGGAATGATTTCACACAAATAGGAAAATAACAGCGTCTTTGCTGGGAAAAAAAACCCAGAATCATCTGTTTTCCAAACTGACCCTGGCACTGCAGAGCTCTGCTACCACAATGCTATTGCTCCAATGCAGTACAAAGAAGGCAAAATAATGGAGTACATTATCTAGGTGTATATGTGCACATCAGCTCATGATGTCACCCATGACACGGCAGGAGAGCAGGGACTGATGCTGAGAGACAAAATCCCAAGTCACAGATGTATGTCCCAAGAGCAACTGTGGGACAAGAGCCAGCTGAACACTGCAGCTCAGCACACATGAGGAGCCTTTGGCATGCTTGTATGCCTGGCAATGGGATCCAGACTGGGATGGAGCAGAGCAAACCCAGAACAAGGTCTCAAGGTTTCACAGGACCCCTCTCTCACAGCACCTCCCTTCCCCTTGAATCATCCAAGGTAATTCTAGAAGCAAATTGCACGTGGATATGAAAGTGAATCTCTGTCTGATAACAGTTATATTGCCACAGCATCCTATTTGCCAAATGTCTATGAAAACAAAATCTTCTCCTTTATAAACCTGCAGAATGGGTTTTTCCTCCCTCTTCAAAGTTTCACTGTTCTTTACTCCAAGTTGTCAATGTATAAGAGGGATGAAATAGCCCAACTGTTGCTTCACTGCCTTAAGGCAGGTGCAATTCAGCATTTTTGCTCTTCAACCCATGAGGAGCCCCGCTGCTGGCAGTTCAGTGTGTCAAGCAACACAGAAACAGCACTGGCCATGTACAGCACCAATTTTGGGGACATGTTGTGCCAACAGCTGAGTTCTCTGATTGCTCACTACTGTCTGTGCCATTTCACAACAGCACTGCTTAGTCACAGCTTATTTCAAGACAACCTTCTTCATACCTGTCAGCTGGACCCTGATGCCTAGCCAGGGTGCTCCATGTTTACAAATACATCTCTGTCACTGAGAACATACATGGTGATGTAACATGGCAAAAACAACATCCATACGGTGTCTTTGGGACAGCAGGTAGCAATTGTCACGGCATCCAAGAGATCTGGTGAACTCGGCATGGTATACGCACAGAGTAGCAAACGTCAGAGCGATGGTTACAAGATGTAAAGCAGCGTGAGCATTTACATTTTACATGTATTTTTTAAATAAGGTATGCTGCAGAAAGGCTCAGGTTGTAGATACTAGGGGTCTCCAGTCCGATCCAGTTCTCATCTTCATGCTCAGGGATATTCCTATTTCAAGAGAAAACCAGAACTTTTGATTTTCCGTCCCACTTTGGGGTGCCAGATTGCCTTCCTGTGTCACTGAGATGCAGATCCTTCTAGCACTGAAACGTGGCTGGGGAGACCTCAGCTTCTGCTCAGTAGGAAAAACCCCAGCACCCATCGACTTCTCAGCTGAGCATTGATCCTGGTGGAGTTATCCCCACAGCTGGTGGGGAGCACAGCATGATATCAAACCCATCTAAGACAGATAGCCAGTGGGTTAAAAATAAGAATGCAAAGCAGAACCAAGAGCATTTCCAGACAGTGATTCCCAATTACTGTGGAATAAGCTGTGCTAAGTCCAAGGGCAATGCGATTCAGCATTTCTCTTTCAAATGAGGAGCAGAAATTATCTATTGAAGCCTGAATAATTAATTGGATGGAAACACAGCCTTTTCTTCTTTCTTTACACTGTGCCCATCGAGGGAGGGAGAACCAGAGCAGTGAAGATAGATACGAAATGTGGTATTTTTAGAGTGTTAAAAGACGTGCATAGATGGAGCTTCTGGGGAGAATTCAGAGAAAACTGCAGATAATAGAAATAACAGAACGAAACAGCTTATCAGCAAAATGACTTCCAATCTAATGGGGTAACAACTAGCTTCTAGAATGAAGGCATTTTTAAGGTGTAAATTGTTTAGATGAATCTCGTATTTCAAGGTGAGCTGTAGTATCCTATCTACTGTTTTATTTTTACACTGGGACTTGAGGAAACTGCCTCTGTACCCTGGAAACCCTCCCGCAGGGAGGAAGTTGAGCAGTGCAGAGGCTGGACCTGGGGCAGGAGGCTACATGCAGCAATTAACCTGAACTACTCCCTTCTTCCTCCTAGATCTTGGAAGAAATCTGCCAGAAAAATAACTGGGGACAGCCTGTTTACCAGCTCCACTCTGCAATTGGCCAAGACCAAAGACAGCTCTTCCTGTACAAAATCACCATCCCTGCCCTTGCCAGCCAGAACCCCACCATGTATGTAACTATCTGAGGTTTTTTTTGAAGTACACTTAACACAACATCTGTCTGCAAAATACAATGGCACAAGTCTCTATTTCCAGGGTTTTTTTTTGTTTTGTTTTGTTTTTTTTTGTTTGTTTGTTTTTTTCTAGATGTTAGAGAGAAAATCATCCACAAGCTAAAAAAAAAAACCAACAAAAAAACAATAATGATGTCTGCCATGCTTAGTGAGGTCTTTATTAGCAGGCAAAGTGGTGTGTATTAGAAGGAAAATGAAACATAGAATAGTCCATGAAGGAAAAAGAAAACAGCTGGTGGGAACATGATGCTAATTAGGCTCCAAATATGATCTTAAGGACTTCTGATCTGAAATATACTTTGTGGTATATTTTAATGAGAACAAAAGACTGCAGCAGGGTTTCTTTTGGGCTGAAAATAGACAACACGCTCTAAAAAGATGTTGTGACCAAAATCAACACAGGACTGATAATCTCAGTGAATAAACTGGGCTGCTACAAGGAGAGAGGTAGTGTTAATGCATCAGCACAGTAGCACAATGTTTCTACCTGACGTGTGGTATCATGCCAGCTACGTTTGGATTAAAATATTATGCAGGAAAGGCCTAGAAAAATTAAAAAAAAAAAAAGACAAGCTAATAAGTTGTTGTGTTCACAGCCATCCCTTCACACCTCCCAAGCTCAGTGCTTATATTGATGAAGCCAAAACCTATGCTGCAGAGTACACCCTGCAGACACTGGGGATTCCCACCGAAGGAGCAGAGGTGCCTTCCGCAGCACCGGCTTTTCCAGGTATGTGAATGTCTGTATAGCAGGGGCTTCCCCGGTGTTCTTTCTCCTCCATGACTCCGTATATATGTCAGGAATTAACATACTCGTGACTGCTGAGGGCAGACCTGGCCATGCTCCAGTTTGCGGGTGCCTCCCTTCAATGGGAGCTCTGAGGAGGACACAGGACCAGATGTTTTCCACATCTTTGATGCATCACCTCTGTGGGCCTGATGGCTGTGCCCAAGCCATTGCCACTCTAGTTGACTGATCCACGGTCAGTCATCCTCCTCTAGCACTCCATCTCCCTTTGAATCAATATGCTGAGTTCCACTTGACAAAAAAAGGCACAGCCGTGAAAACCAGATCTGATCCCAACTCCTCTACGGGCAGACTTAATTTTCCAGTTCAGGTGTTTGTTCCCAACAACTCTTGTAACAACCCAGAAGAGCTTGAGAAATCATGAAAAAATAAACCAGTAGCAGGAATCCAGCCTGCAGGCATTGCACAGTGCTCCCCAGCATAATGGATATTCTGATGTAGTGGGAATAGCATTTGCCAAGCTGCACATGAGGAATGCATTAGTCAGTACTACTGAATTGTTTGGAGTGTCTCAAGGATGGATTTAAAAAAAAAATCTATCCATCTTCCTGCCACAGGAGTCCACAAAAGCCACAGCAAAATCAATTTGTCTGGGTTTGTGCAGGCTTCCGCAGTGTGGAAACCAAATGGGCTCTTTATTGAATCCAGTCCCCACTTATTGCTTAATTATAATCTCTCATTTTTCTTTCATCCACCCTTATTTATTTGTCTTGGAAACTCAACAAATAGACACACATCAATATTTCTGCCAGCAGCACACACGGGTGCTTGATCTGCACTCACTGAAGCCCCACACAGTTCAGCCCATGCCCAGGTAGCAGCTCATTTCTCTTAGGATTGTGCCAGACACATTTTATACAACAAACTTCTCAATTCCTAACCAAATTGCAACTCACTTTGCTGACGGAAAGAAAATACTTTAAGTGACCACAACATTCAAGTCATCGTGAATTTCTCATGCTTTTCACCAAGGTACCACCTTCAGTGAGGCAACATACTCCTGGGGTTGCCCAATATCTCCATTCCTGCCCCAAGAAAACTGCAGATCTGTCTGATCTTAAGTCGATGCCAGTGGGTTGGTCAGAGATTTTGGATCCTGGGAGGTGTAGTCTGGTAGCAGAGCCAATGGGCACTCCAGCTACTCTGCCCACTTTGGGGCTTCATCTCAACTCTATTTGTTCATAGAAAAATACTGTGGCCTTGTTGACAAGTTACTATATATACTCTGCTTTCAGACAAAGCAGCTCCAAATGTGTGTTTTCCCAATGATTCATT
>VXAB01005765.1:49045-71516 GCA_013399175.1 Odontophorus gujanensis | reverse complement strand
GCCCGTAAACCGTTGACACATATTCAGATTTTTAAACATAGAAAACAAAATGGTATGATGTAGAGTAGTGTAATGTATAAAAATTAACTTGATTAACTTAACTACCTTCTTAAAGATTTGTAATGCTAAATTAGATGCTTATGTACCTTTCACACTGAAGTAAAAAGGAGATTCATGGAATATGATATGACACGTTCATAAGGTTGAGCAGAAGTTTCTCCAAACAGTAGATGTCAGTGAGAAATATGTTTGTGACAAGCTAAATCTCTTGAATTTAGACTATTTGGTAGAAGTGGAAATCCCAGTCATCCCTACTGGCTTTGAGATCAGTATTGGATAAAATTAACATAAAAGCTAAGATCAGCATGCTGAATTTATCATCTTCCATAGCCTCAAATTGTTCAGTCTCACAGTTCCATGTTTCCAAAAGGTCACTAGAAACCTTCCAACTTAAAGTTGAAAAGTACAGATCAAACACAGCTGGAAGGAGTGGCTGACACACCAGAGTGCTGTGCTGCCATTCATCAAAACCTGGATAGGCCAGAGAATTAAATGGAGAGGAACCTTAAGAGGTTCAACAAGGGAAAATGAAGATTCCTACACCTGGGGAGGAATAATTGCTTATATCAGCACAGGTTGGGGGCTGACCTGCTGTAAAAGGATTGGTCGTCCTGGGGGACAACAGGTTGGCCAGCAGTGCTGCCTTTGTGGACAAGAAGGCCAACGGTATCCTGGGGTGAATAAAAGCATCACAGCCAGTAGGTCAAGGTAAGTTCCCCCTGTACTCTGTCCTGTTGAGGCCACATCTGGAGTACCATGCCCAGTTCTGAGCTCCTTATGTCAAGGAAGACAAAGATCATCTAGAGATAGAACAGCGGTGGACTACAAAAAGTATGTCCCTTATGAGGAAGACTGAGAAACCTGTGACAGCTTAACCTGGAGAAGACTAGAGAGGGTATCTTATCAAGATTCATAACTACCTAATGGGCAAACATCAAGAGGATGTTGCTAAGCTCTTTCCAGTGGTGCCCAGTGACAGGATAAGGGGCAACAGACACAAAGTGGAACACAAGAATTTAAATCTGAGCATGAGAATATAACTTCTTTACTTTGAGAGTGACAGGGCACTGGAACAAGCTTTTCAGAGAAGTCATGAAGTTTTCTTCTCCGGACATATTGAGTTCTGATCACTTTACTGTTTAACCTGGTCTAGTGAACCTGCTTTTGCAGGGGGATTGGAATATACAATCACTAGAGGTTTATTCCAACTCCTATAATTTTGTTTTTCTGTGATTCTGTGATGAGACCAAGAATCTCTGACAAAGCTGCAAAATACCACTGTTTCTTGTAGTGGTACTACTTCAAATAGATGTTACCTGGTAGGTGCCTGCTAACTTATAATTTAAGTGCCTGTCTAGAGACAGATTTTGAATCAATAGGCTTGATTGTTTTATTCCTTTAATATTATAAAATTGTTACATACTTATATTGAGATGCAAAACTATATTTGTGGAACCACAGTATAAATAAAAAAGAGAATTCTGAGATATATATTTTTATCTGCATTTCAAGAATTATAGAGTTCTAAATACTGTAAATCAAGGTTCTCAATTTAAACATTACACGTTATATTTCCAAACTATGAAAATGGATTTACACTTTGTAACATTTCTCTAAAATTTGCGGTTTCATGGACACTATCTGTAATGAGATGCAGTCATTTTTCAGCCTCAGGAATTCAATATCAAAAGCCTATTAAAAATTAAAAAAAAAAAAAAAAGAAAATTTAGGTTTTATTAGTTTTGGGGGTTAGATATTTTAAATACATATTTTTAATACTTCCAATCTTGACTTTTTATATCTCACTTGTATAGCAAAAACAAACAATAAACAAACAAGCAAACAAACAAAAAACCCTCGAATTGTACTGTTGATCTTTTCTGATAAATTTAGCATTATTTAACAGGGCAGTAGGACCTCAATCATTTTTTTTTCCGCATGATGGTATTCAACATTTTGTTGACTCTGGCTCCTAAGCTATGTTGTTCAAATTTTACACTGATAATTATTCACAAGCTCAATTACTCTAGTAGTATGAAAGTTTTATCTGATTTCTTTGTAAAATCCCTTTTACAATTAAAGGATTTTTTCCTTTTTCTCTTTCTCTTTTTCTTTCTCTTTCACTTTATTTGTCTTTGTCTTTGACTTTGACTTTGTCTTTTTATATTTCTTTTCCTTTTTCTCTTCCTTTTTCATGGACACACAGCAATTTATTGATCAAACTCTGTGAAAACATTTTACTGCTGACTAAAATTAAGATAAAAAGTATTTCTAGCAATAAAATAGGCTTGATCTTTTATGCAAGTTATCCAAATCATGAAGCCAAGAAAACATCATCATAAGATGTTTAATTGCGCAGCAGAGAGAAGGTAATATACTTAGAAGTCAGATTTATATTTATGAAGAATATTTGGGGAACCTTATCCTGTTTCTAGACTAAATGTAACTATGCCAGAAATGAAATAAAATTTTCTTTTCTTAGAACTTCATTGCCCATGATAATAACAGTGATAAAATAATAATTTATTAACATTCATCTTATGAACAAACTAGTCTAAAGGCTTGATGCTGTCTTATTTAAGCTTCTATAGTCATGCATATCTAATCCACTTAATGATAGAAACAGAAAAAACTAGATTGCAAAGAATCTCTGAAAGTCATCCTATGCAATCTCCTATTTAATTAATTTATTAATCTTAAGTGTTAGAGAAGGTTCCTCAAGTTTTGAGTATTTCCATAACTTCACAATCTCTGAGTAACTTGTTCTGATACTTGCTAACTCTCAAAGCAATTTTTATTGTTTTTATTGACTACTGTCCTGCTTTTTTTTCTGCACACATCCATCTAATTACATCTTCAGTATTCTATGTACCCCTGTCAGGGGGAATGCTAAGGCACAGCTAGGGTTATCTTCTTTACAATGGGGCCAAGACACTGGGAGGAAAGATTAATGCCAGACAGATAAAAAAGTAAGGAAATGTCTGGGAAAATGTCTTTGGAAAAATGCAATCTTATGCCATAGTTCTATGTACACATAATGCCTTCCTAATAGGATTCCTTTTGTAGAATCTTAGAATCATAGAAATGCTGAGTTTGGAAAATACTTCTAGGATCATCCAGTCCAACTGTACACCATCTTGTTGAGATGGTGTTTTTAAAGTATATTTTTATGTTTTTAAAGTATATTTTCATAAATAGAAATAAGATCACAGTGGTTAACCCTAGTTCTATGGAGAGTAGTGGGATTTTTTCATTTATTTCAGCTGCATTAAAGTTCCCTTTCACCAGAAGTCTTACATTAAAAGACAAAAAATCTATACAAAATAAATAATTCTCAAAAGGAGTAAGTTGTTAAGTCATTTTTTTCAGAGTAGTATTTCAAAGGGAAAATGCTTTTACCAGTTTCTCTTTGGGTTCACTGAGCTGTTGCTCTGCTCTTTTTACTTAAATCCATGGGAAATTAATTTATTTGCCATGTTTCATAACAGCAAAGTTAAGAATAGGTATTATTTTCTTTATATCACTCATATTTTATAAATAAAGATCTTCCAATTTTACAAAATCATGATATTCCAATGTCTAAATAGGAAGAATGTGCATGTGATCAATCAAATAGAGTTTTTGCACAGCTCTTCAAGGTTATTCATCATTACTTACAATGACTTCTAAAATTTATATTATAAGCTTTTTCAGGCAGAGATCTTGATTCATGTTTTCTGCACAGTCTCTATTGTCCTTTCTATGCTTACCATAATAATAGGATGATAAATGATTTATGTTGTTTTCTGTGTCTCTACATTTAGATTCATAACTCAATTGTTAGATGTACTTTAATCATCCTCATTCTTTTGTTTATTCTGATTGAAATCTTTTGGATTTTCTTCAGTAGTTTTTACCTGGCATCCTCACAAATATTTGAGCTAAGATTTTTGGCAAACATTCAACACATGGTAGCAGAAAGCAAATACGTATTGTGGTTTCAACCAGAAGCATATTGCAGGAACATCGCCTTAACTATGATCAGTGATAGCATATTCTGAAAACAGCTATGGTGTATGCCTGCAAAATTTTTAATCTTTCAAATAGCAGATTCCAAAGGCAAACCCAATGTTCTACAGAAACTAAAAGCTGTAGCTGACAGCTTGTCCTGTTACAAGATACATTATCTTTCTCCTATAAAATATTAACACATTTATCAATTTTATGATCAATAAGCCATACATTTTTATTACTTAAATATTTGAAAAACATTTCATGAAATGATGAATTCTTGATCTAGATGTAGTATGTGCATAATGACCTTAAATTCTGTGCTTCTTTGCAACTGTGTTGCTATATGCTTTAATTCCAAAGGCTACAGAATGCTATCAGTAACAAATACTATCCCCCAGTAATACACAAAGGGAGATCTAAAATGAAAGGCAAGGGAACCATCGCAGTTCTGCTTGTAGAATGAAATGCATTTTTTATTATCAATTTTGAATATTTGAATGGCACATAGTTCTTTCCCTTGTTCTCTGCAAGAAAACCTTTCACCCATAATATACGGTCATGTCTAGCTTACTATATTGGTGCTCAATATATCATAAAAGTGAAATAAGATTGATACTGAATTGGGACAAGTGTTGTTCTTAATTCATTACCCTTGAGTAAAAAAAGGATTTGTGATAAATGAAAGTGTAGCTGTATTTACCCAGTGGATTTTTTCATAGCACAAATGTATTGATCACATATCAACTCTTCTCAGGCTGTCTTGATCCTTATTTCTGTTTGGACTATCACAGTAATACCAGTGGGCACTGTAGGATAAATGTGGCATCAAATGCTCTCCTTTTCCAATATTTTCAGTATTTCTTAACACAACCAGTAGAAGATCCAATTCAGCAGCGCTCTATTGATTATAACACAGTTTCAGGAATCAGTCCAGAGTTTTAATGATCAGTAGCCACCCAGTATCTTCTAGGATTTCAAATATATTCATTAATTTATTGATCACAATTGTGACATTTGTGCTGTGTAGAGATTCACACAGTGTTAAGTAAGCCAAAAAGACCTCTAAATCTTTTGTGTATTGGCAGGTCATGTGCTTTGATGCATAATAAAACTTGCATTTTAAAAATTATTTTAGAGTTAAAAAAATGTTGTAGACATTTGTTGTAGACAAATGTTAATAGTTAGTGAGAAAGAGATTTAAAAACTCTGAAGTCTAACTGACTCTGTGGGATAAAGATATCTCTTCTGACAACAGCAGGATTGTCATCTTGCAACTTTAAGTGCTGCCCTTGTCTGTAAGCAAGTGCCAACTCTTCATGCTGTTTGCAATCTTTTTCTGATCAGCTGCTGTTCCGCAAGATGACAACTCTCTCAGTATCACTTTTACTTCCCCAAAACATCTTTTTGTGTGTCCCTGCTGATTTTCTTTTAAGGAGAGAGAATGCAGAGTCTTTCATGCATCTATGAAAAAGATCTTTGAAAAGTGTAGACACACAAAGCTGTTATTGATGTAATAGTTCTTTGTGTCTTTGCAAAACTTGCAGTGCATTTTTATTTATTCTCAGAGGATATTTCTTTGTACATTATTATTTTTTTTTAATCTACCATTAATTTTCACCCTCTCACCTTAGGTCACAGTTCTCTTTCCTGCACATTTTCTTTCAAATTCCAGAGCCACTGTAAAGAGCTTATCCAGACCCTTAGTAGACACTTGGGAGTTTCTCCATGGGCTTTGGCTGTTTTTAAATCTGGCCTTTACTTTCTTATTTTTTTTAATTCCAGTCCAGATTCTGTTTAACTTTCCCAATATATTAGATCTCGAGTTGTCCTTTTAAGTATGTTGCAGGCAAGCTGCAACATTAGGCAAATCCTTATAGATTTGAAATGGCAGCAGTATGAATAAAACAAAACAAAACAAAACAAAACAAAACAAAACAAAATAAAATAAAATAAAATAAAATAAAATAAAATAAAATAAAATAAAATAATAAAACATCTCACATGCATTCCCTTGGAAAAATAGGTTAATCTGATTTCTATCTTTGAGAAAATGATATTTAAGAATCAAGGAAGAAGTGTGCCACAAAACTTTCCCCTCCTTTTTAATCTGGATAGAAGTAGAATCTAAAAAGAATTTGAACTTGAATATTTTACACATATGAAACTTGATACCAAAGGTAATTGGAAAAAAAATCTTTTCTATTACTTCGCTGATTTTCTGTGTTAAAGACAACAATTTTTTTCATAACTATGTACCCGAATACATACTGGATTATTTAAAATATTTTGTGCTTGCTTGAGTCCATATTTGCAGCACAAATATTGTGTGAAGGTGACTGCATAGAAAACAGGCATATGTTAAAAATTTAAAGCATTTTTCCCTAAGTACACTGTAAAAATTTCTAATATTTCACTGACAATGGCAAATGGTTCAATGTCATGTTCCGTGGAAAAGTACAGGTTTTATGAGTCATCTGATAACAACTCTCATTTGTTTCAGATGTCAGAATCAACACACATTTCCTTTAATCTTCACTGTAGTGAATCTTTTCCTTAAAATTTTCTGAAACTGTTAACAAGTTTAAGGCTGATTTTAGAATTGTACTCCTCAGTTACAATTCAGAGTGCATCTATTTTGCAGTCTGTCAGGATTCTCCCTGGGATACAACATCTGGCTCAGCAGCACCTCTAATGGAAAGGTTCCTATCACGCCTACCATCACAAATTTCCATCATTTTTGTTGTTGTTTTACACTTTATATTCTATCTGTCTAGCGTAGATACATATACAATGCATTAAAGAATCAAAACTAATCCTAAGTTTATATGAACCTACGTGGTTTTGTTGGACTTTCCTCCAGACTGATGATCCTTCCATGTCAGAAACTGTCAACACACCACACACATGTATTATAACGCAAAAATACATCAGCTTAAATTAAGCTTCTATAGAAGCAAGGGAAAACATGCTTTCAATAAAAGAGAAAGCTAAAGCTCAAACAAAAGTTAGTCAAAGAAAATTCAGGCAATTATGGATTTCATAATGTTACTAGTGCCTTCCAGGAGCTAATCGTAGTAACAAAACAGAAGCACCATCACATGTCATATAAAAATATAGTATGCTTATATATCAAATCAATTTCTAATGTGTGAACATGAAAAACATACATCTTCAGTACTTACAAATGGTGTAGTTATCTGCCAACTCATAGGTTTTGTATTTGTTGTCTCGTAGTCTCACTGATGCTTAGGACCAACTCACTACTCCAAGGTTTTACCCTTACCTTAATCAGATTTAAACGTAAGTGCTATTGAAAGTCCTGCCACCTTCCTGATGCTAACATTTACAGAGCTACCAGAAGAACAGAGCCCACTGAAAAGTTCATTTTATTTGCTTACTTGCTTCTTGGTTTATTTTACAGTGTTCAATCTCAGCCCAGAGAGTTGTCCTATGTGAATCTCAGTAGAAATAAAGGTAATAAAGAAAAAATGGAAAACACAATTGGAGCAGTTAGAAAAGTGAGACTGCTCTCTTTCCATGCTTTTAATTGTTGTGGAGTAAAGCAACCATAGAAACAAATCCTGAGTTTCTTTGTCATTTCACGTTACTACCCACTTAGATGTGCTGACCTGAAGCTCAGCGCTGGTGAGAACTACTTATCTGAAGTTAGGTTCTAAATGAAACACTGCTGCTATGAAGTAGATCTCTAATTGCATCTCATAATTTCTCTTCCAATTTTATAAATTCAAGACTGTCTGAGGTTGCTGCTACATAGAGATTTCAGTTTGAGCAGTCTGCTTTTTAAGTAGAAACTGGAAAAATATTAGACATCTTCAGGCTAACATGTATTCTGATCTACATGTTTAGGCTTCTTTGTAATCTATAAATTCTATTGTAAAGAATAAATACATAAATGAATAAAATAATGGCTCTTATTGGAGCAGAGCTATCCAAATCTAATGACAAAGCAAAGTTAAAATGAGATGCATTAGTATCCTTGTTCAATATTGCTGACTTACAGAATTAGACTTAGCAAGCAACACAGGCTAATTTATATATGGCTGTACTACGCATGTAATGGAAATATATTGGGTTATTCTCCTAAGCAATAGAGATTACAAATGATAGCACTTGTTTTACAAGGCCACTTAAAAATCACATTCACAAAAGATAGACTACTATATTGGAGCTGTTGACTTCAAGATTTTACTGTATCTGAAAACACAGTCATAAGTATGAGATATTTTCTTGGAGTAGTGGAGTAGAAGGAGTGGGAGGCACCTAGCTATCCCAAACCTACTGAGGCTTTCATGTAAAAAAGTTGATCCTCTTACAACAACAAACTGAGCTAACACTTATGATGGGACATTTTCTGCTCTTTATTTATTTATTTTGTAATCAAATGAATATTAAAGTTCCCTAATCTTCCTCTGAAGTAGATTTATCATTAGGACAAGACAGAGTGTATTTGAATGGTCATTTAAAGTCTTACTGGATAGAATTTACTTCTGGATCATACCTTAATAAGAGTTTGACTTGGTTTGTGTTCAGTAGTTTTGGAAATATTGGAAAGTGTTTTTTGTTTATTTTGTTTTTAATACAGTATTCTTAGCTTTACATTTATAGCACTTCATATATACATTATATACACACATTTATATTTAAAATTAAAATATAATTTCTTGTTTATGTTCAATTTTTTTAGACCAAATCTAAACTTCACTGAGTACTTTTGTGCATAAAACAGAGAAATTGTGGTCTCTCTACTGTGATAATCTGAAATCCAGATATATTTTAGTCTCCATAATGTAGCTATGTTGGGTCTCATCTTAAAAAAGTGTCATTGTCAGAACACAACTCCATAAGGGCTATATCTAATTTGTAGAGAATGTTCATAAAATTATGAGAGAAATGTACAGTCAGACCAAACTCACTTAGCTCAGAGTTAGAAATAGGCATTATCGTTGCTCTGAGGTGAGACTGTATGGAGGTTCAAAGATGCATTTTATTTACTTCTTTTCACCTCTCATATTAGCCCCCATCATAGAATGACTGCAGGATAAAAGTTTAGACGAATCATGTGCCTTCAGAGATAACTGAAAGGCCACAGCCTTTCTTTTCAGGCAATTATTCTCCTAGGTTTAAGATACCCACTTATAAAATGGGAACAATGATGGAATTTTCCATAGGACAACATTTTTCTATTATCATAAAATAGAAAGCTTCAGTTTCAGCTCTTGGTTTTGACTGAATTATATCATTAGAAAATCAAATATTCCAAAGATTTTACCTCTTACACCTCTTAATCAATTCATAAGGAAAAGGAGAAATAAGGATGTCTAAAGTAGAACTTATCAAATAAATGAACATACTGATCATCCATTGCACCATACATAAAAGAATTTTTTTCTAACAGATGATCCTAGAACACTGTATAAATAGTGCCATCAAATTTACTGGTTTCAATTACTTATGTTGGTATCATTTTTCTTATACTTGCATGTCATTATCATACCTCTTATACTTACAGATTGGTAAAATAGAAGTTATATTTAATATGACTAAGTCACAGAAGACATTGTTCGCAAGCTGAATAAAGACAAACCTTAGGGGAATCCAGACTCTTTAATCTTAGGCCTAGCCATTATAAATTTTTCTTTTGTTATTATTTAATATTATTCCATCTCAATGCATTATTACTCCCCTATGTTTATTTCTTTGACTCTTAAAATTAGTATTTCACAATGTACTGAAAACAATGAGCCTATAAGGGAAAATGATTCACCAATCCTCTTTAAAAAAATATTTCTTTCCCTTTGTTTTTTCCTGTCTGTAGTTTAAAAAGAAAGAAGAAATGATACATTTCAGACATTAAAACTGAAAACAATTAGCAGCCTCAGACATGCAGCTTTTTTCAGATTTAGAGCCCTGATTCTATTACTTAAGGGCCTAGTTTTATTGAGGCAAAACACCCACAGAGATCAGTGACAGCCTTTTGTGTTCAGTCAGTTCGTTGTTTCCGGTACTTCATCAGCTGAGCCGTGATCCTGCAATTGGATCAGCAGGGCCCACATGGGCTGAACTGCATGATCAAATTTCAGACATTTTAGCCTTGTTTTGTGTGAATTTATGCAGCAGCAGGGAGAAGAGGAAGGTTATTTCTGATGGGAAAAAATGCTGAATTTGAGAGCAGGCTGAGTTTTAATTAAAAGGTTAACTCTTTTGAAATTAACTACATTTCAGATTCTCACAGTTATTATGGAAGAAAATGAAACTAATTAATCATACATTCCTTACAATAAAATAATCACTGCAAGGAAGGATTTTTGTTTGCAGTTACATGTAGATAAATATGTGCACTTGTACACATAAAACCTTAAAAAAATGGCAGAGAAAATAAATAGAAATAGCTGGAGAAATTTAATACATAACATATTTAGTATGAATAGCTATAAGAGTACCAGCCCCCTCCTTGTCTTTCAGAAGAATTCAATTTGATTTTGAGAAAAACTACTCAAGGTTTATTTACCACAGTATTATTGAAAAGATACTGTCATGATTTAATACAGACAGCCAAAGTTTTAGTATGAGACACTTTTATTTTTGTGTGTACTGCTGAATCAGATCCCAGTGAAAACAAATAAAGAATGGTCAGTATTTTTTGTACTTACTTTGCAGTTCAAAATTGCAACTGAGTTGCAACAAAATTGAAAAATAAAAGTGAAAAATCATCCTACTCAGTCAGCAAATAAGAGGAAAAGAGTTATCACCAAACAAACAAATGAAAAACAAACCAGCTGGAATCTATTAGGCAATTAATACATATTTATTCCATCTAATTTGAAACACCCAGCTCAGACAAAAATATAGTTGGTATAGTGCCCCTAAACTGCCCATGAAGAGAGGAGAGAATATTTCAGTTTTCTTAAGATCTACTCTGATGTCTCACTTGTTAATAGAGCAAACCTAGAGGAAATAACCAAATTTCTAATGAATGAAATCATATATCTAAACATTCAAATATTTTATTCCTATAAATCAGGATATAGACTTCTGAACTACAACAAACCGGACTAGTTTTATATTGCTTTAGTTAACATGGGATAAAATTATTGAAAAATAGCAAGTGATTAGAGCTGAGCATTTTTTCAAATTAAATAAATAGGCATAAATAATCTCCATGAAAAGTAGTGCATTATTTCAATATTAAAAAACAAAAACAAAAAACAAAAACCTAACGTTCACATAAAACCAATACCCAGGTTAAAAAATAAATTCTTCTTTCAACATACCAAAATATTTCAAAAGAGTATTTTGAGTTCAAATCATTTTTAATTGTTGTTTGTTTTCCAAAAACGTTGAAAAGTTAAGATATTTTAATTGTTTCCTTCGCAACCTCATGAGTGAAAAATACTTCATAGTGTTTCTACAGTTGTGATGGTGATAGAAGAGGGAGTTGTATATATTATTGGATTCTTTGATACAATTATAAATTCTTAAAGATCTTTCTTTTCTTTTTCTATGATGATAGTTCTTTATTAATAAGTGTTGTCCTTTATTAATAAGTGTATATTAGGCTATATGGTAGAAATCTGTAGGTGCACAGTTATCAATGATTTACTAAAATGAGCAAAAGAAACAATTGAGAAAGTAATAAAACTGACTTGTCAGCATCACCTTTTTCTGGTGCTTTTGTCTTTGAAACTGCCTTCCACATTATCAGCATAGGATATACTTATATGAAACAGCAAAAAGCACAGAGTGGTTTAGCCTCACAATGTCAATATGAACGTGCCACGTGAAGCTACATATCTTTTGTTTTTTGGATCTCTCTTTCATATTGTCCTTGAGGTCTGCATTTTGTAACTGGAACTCAGATGTCACCACAGTACAGACAAACTTTCTCTTTTTCCTTTCCACCAAATGACATATTCAACTAACCAAGCTGTTTTGTGAGGATATTTTCTTCAATGGCTCCTATTCTCTCTGCATCACAGTAGAATCACTTGCTTTATCGACTAAACTAAAATTCTCTCTTTTTCACTTCCAATTTGAAGACAAATATCAAAAGAGCAATCCATCTGACAGTCATCAATTGAACTGATACATGGATCAAAACGCACAGGAAAAATGTGTCTCCTAACAGCTCCATGAGGAAGATTAACTTTGAACTTGTTCAGATGAAATCCTGCATTCATCGCAGTTAATGTACACTTGGTATTTACTTCAGTAGAGACTTTATTCCAGTATATGTTGCAAGTTGTTTAAAAGCAACTTTTATTTGTTCTAAGGATAGACTACTGTTTCATTAAGGTAAAGTGCTTAAATTTACAGGAAATACGATGGAAAAGTATTTGTATCTTCTGTTCAGATATGTCATGCATTCTTCTAAATATTTTCTTATCAATCTATAGATGGTAGTTAGACAGAAGAGTTGTGCAGCTTACAATGCTAAAAACATGCTAAGGAGACGATGACTGACTCTTCACTGATTTTCTGCACCATATAGAATAATATATTTCAGAAAAATAAAATGATGTAAAACGCCTTTTATTGCCAGGAGTGAATTTATGAACAGATACTTCTATGAATCTTTCTTACTATCAATATCTTGCATCATCTTTGCCTACATTTAAAATATTGTGCTCGCTTAGTAAATAATTGAATTAGGTGTGGTAACATCCTTTCCTGAGTGAACAAATCTCTATAATAAAAATACTAGTGGTAGAGAAAGAGGAGAATATATCTTCAAGTTGAAAATTTACTAGATATTCAGACTAAGTTTCTAAAAGTAATAACAGTTAATAAATTTTAAAGTTCAAGTTTTTGACAGACTTTCTAAGACTTGCTAATGGAAATATCCAAAGCACAGGTTTCAGAACTTTCTGTTTCTGAAAATGCATATCTGATGTTGACATACACAAAGTATTTTATATCTGAGATTAATTCTGAAGGAGTACTCTCATTAAACTAAAGTTGACAATTCAGTGTTGACTGAGGTTTATAGAGGGAAGGAAAACTCCAAATGTTGAATCACTTATGGCAAAAGATAAATTATACTTTTGAAGCAGTCTGTTTTTCTCCATCAACTGTAGAAGTAGTATGAGTGTGCAGCTTAGATCACATAAAGCTTAGGATTTATTTAATACAATTTAAATGTAACAGCTAGTTTTGAGTAACATTTTTTTCTACCCCGCTTACATAGTCTAATTTGAAGTGCAGCATGCTCAGTAATTCTCCCTGAAACCAATTACTGTACATTACTTTTTTATTATCCAGCTTTAGATTTAGGAACTCGTGGACAGGTCATGGTTTTCTCTTTGCAGATAGTCACGCTTTATTTACGTACCACTGTTGCTTTCCCTCTCTCTTCCCAACAGCCATTTATTGCCCCTTTTCACTCTCATTTTGTGCCATCCTTTCTCCACTGCCAGCAAGGAGATTCTTCATATATTTTTTCTAATCCTCTTTCATCATGCAAGTAGGTTACACAGAGGACAAAGGTGTTTGGAGTGGACCTGGCTAGCTTCATCGGAGACAGACTTGTAGGATCCTGCATGGTCAGTGTAGCAAGAGAACTTCCCTGACCCCTGGTGGTTGAGAGACATACGGGGGCATAAAATAGCTGCATCCATAGGATGACTTTCCTAGTTTTAAGGTCTTTAGTTAATTTTCATTTTTCTTACGAGGGAATAAAGAAGTTTTTTAAACTGTATGTCAGATTTTAAAGATGTTTAGAGTAGCATTTTAAAATAGCAAATGTGACATTTTGACATACTGTTATTCTGTATATTTATTATTATACAGACAAAGATGTGAGGATAAATAAATACCAGATGTATATCAGTAAAAATGGGGAAAAATTACTTTTTTTTGCACTTTAAAGGTAACAGCATTGCTCTTATTAAGTTGTACTTTGTTCTTAATCAGTATTGTACTGAAAGAAAAAAAAAGCCTCTTCTTAAGACAAATATTTGCCATGAGCTTCCTAAAGCACTGAAAAGCAGATGATACATTTTCTCATTATGAATGCTTCTAACAATTACCTTTGGAAGTAGGATTTGGATGAGTCATATAGAAATTACAGCATCAACTTCCATGCCTTGAAGCCCTTTCTCATATGTTTTGACCTAATTTAAAATTAGAATTTCAGTTGTGTCATAACCAGATGCTAGAACATTTTGTTCTGTCTTTTATGAATGTATGTGCTTATGAATATGTATTCAGTAAAACACCACTGTAGAAGAAGTCAGTTCATTTCAAAACTGCTGCATTTATTATGAAAAACTTACATGAAAGGTCATATTCTAGTCCATGAATAATCTGTCTTTGAACAGCAACGGTGGTTTTCTACAGAATAAGGAAGTTCAGAGTTTTCAAGGCTTTTAATACAGCTTATGACACTTCACTTTCTTCAGAGTTTCTCATGCTAGTAAGTACATACACAAATGAGTATAACTGGAAATAGTGGTTATTAATGTCATAGTGAACTTCCAACTTAAACATGTTTTGTGTAATATTAATTAAGCATGAACATTAATAGTATTATGCCACAGCAATACCATAACAAGTAAGTCAAGGGACTTCCTTTTTGGTAGTTCTTTTCCCATTTCTAGATCCTATGAATAGTTTAGTCAGAAGTACACATCACATTTTAATTTTGTTTTATTTTAACCCAATTTTTTCTTTTTGATTAAATAAAAAATAAGGAATGGAATGGATTTATATTTTTATGAGTTTGTGAAACTGAATTTTTAGAAAAAGTGAAGACAACAGATAGTCTATTTCTAGACTCCCAAGCTGACTGGTTTTGAATGTGTTGCTTGTTCGATTTCTGCACCCTGAATGCTACTGAAAATTTCTCCAAACTCATCTCTCGAAATCATAAAGTGTGTCTGAGACTGGTGGTTAGGAAAGTGAAAATGATCTGACACTGACAATACAGAGAAAGATGCTACAACTGTGAATGAGGTTTTTCTCCTCTCAAGCTATCTGTCTGTGCCACCTATTCCCTACAATGAGATTTGCAGTTCTCTCAGATTCACTGTATCACTGTTTTCCCCTGATTCATGTAATGCATATTTTCTTACTGAAAATCTTAGAACCTGTGGCCACAATCTTCAGCGACCAAGAAAAGCTGTGTTACCATTAACAGAGCAGTCTTTGATGCTCTGTTGTGCATTGGGTAAACAATTACTTTAAACCAAATACCTGTTTGTGTCACATTTAATAGCCCTTTTTGCAAATCCATGAGTCTGAATGTCTCAAGAGAACTGATTAAAAAATATAGAAGATGGCACCTGCACAGCTGAAAGAGATCACAGAATTGTAGGGGTTGGAAGAGACCTCTAGAGATCATGGAGTCCAACCCCCCTGCCAAAGCAGCTCCTTAGCCCAGATTGCACAGGTAGGTGTCCAGGCAGGTCTTGAACATCTCCAGAGAAGGAAACTGCACCACCGCTCAGGGCAGCCTGTACCAGTGCTCCATCACCCTCACAGTAAAGAAGTTCCCATGCACATTTGTGCAGAACATCCTATGCTTCAGTTTGTGGACATTTCCCCTTGTCCTATTACCTCACACTGCTGAGAAGAGCCCAGGCTCATCCCTTCGCCTCCCGCTCCTTTGATATTTATAGATGTGGATCAGATCCCCTCTGAGTCTTCTTTTTTCAAGGTTGAACAGACCCAGGCCTTTCTTCATAAGAATTTCTTCATAAGACGTATGTTCCATTTTCTTTATCATCTTTGTAGCCCTTCAGTGGACTCTTGAGGAGATCCCTGTCTTTTCTGTATTGGAGACCCCAGATCTGGGCACAATACTCCAGGTAATCTAGAGTGAGACATGAGTTAGTTTTCTGCAGTATTTAACCTGGAAAACTTAAAGATGAAAAAATGAAACACTTTGTAATCTAGGTGTTTGACTTCGTGACTATGAACTGGAAATCTACAAGAATGCAACTTTATTCTCTCCTTCTAATAGTCATAATTTGCGCATTAGAGTAGTATGAAGAGATTAATCTCTTCTCCAGAGCAAGTGCACTGGACTACTGAAGTGATGTGTGAAGTGAAATTCTTGTTGCTGCACCATAGGTATTATTGTAAAAAGGCAGGAAGGACGGAATGGAGGACACAAGAATGTGCAGTCCATTTTTCATTGTACCCCCACAAACACAGTAAGAGCTATTGCAGTGTACAATGTTTTTCCATGTGAATCTTGTACATCGGGCACAAGAGGTAAAAAAGTGTGAAAAAGAAAAATGGGGCTGTAGTTTTGGTGGGAGTAGGCGCCACTCTCCTGCATGTATGAACCTACCTTGGCTCTTTGAAATGTTTTACATTTTCAATTGAAATGTTTTTACACATTTATTATTATTATAGTTCAATAAAAGAAAATAAGTACAAATGTGATAAAGACGTACAAAAGTTGAACAAAACCATAGAGTTTTAAGAGAAAATTAGAACTGGTGAAATTATATTTGCATCCCTTTGAGGCAAAGGGGTATGTATATTTAGATCTCTGTGGGGCAAAGATTTATGCTTTGGCCTTCATCTCCGTTTATCATGGTCCAGGTGGAAGGATCTTGCCAATAGAAAATTCAGTCACTGATGGATTTGAAAAGAGGAAACAGAGGAGGAAGCAATAGCTTTAGAGAGGCAGATTTGATGAGAGAGTGATGAGGATGCATGTCCCTGTTCCTCACAGGGGAGTTAGATGACCTTTAAAGATGCTTTTCAACTCTAAGGATTCTATGATTCTATGTACTTGTAGTAACAAATATTTTGTAATTATACATAATATTTAAAACAAGAAAAAAAAATCCATTTCAAATGGAAGATTACAAAGTTATTGCAATATATTTGTCTTATATTTTATTCTATTTTTGAAATTTAGATGGCATTTCTGAATCCACCTTTTATAGAATCATAATTACTCTTCTCACCATAAGCTGCAACTATTGCCTGGGCTTTTATCATTTTTATTCTACTTCGCCAAGGCTAGTTATTGATTGTGATAAACTGTGAGACACCTCGACTGCATATTCTGTTCTCTATTGCAAGCAGGAAAACTAAAGTTAGAAAGATAAAAAACAATTTCAGATTGCTTTTGAAAATAAAGGTGATGTTTAGTAGGCACAGATTATATTTTGAATGAGGAAATGACTTTTTGTATTATTATTATAAAAATTAGTCTATTGCTATATGGTTCCTACTATACTTTTCTACTACTGAAGTTTTAAATTATGTAAATTATGAAAAACTTACAGTGCTTTTGGTTGGTTGGTTTTGTAATGTTTAAATTTTTATTCATGAAATTTCGGAATTAGAAGTGTTCTGAAATAAAATCCATTTTCCAGTTTTAAATTTTGAAAATCTCAAAGGATTTATACAAAACCTACTACATGCTTCAAGCCATGACATCATTAAACTGATGTACTGTAGGCTCAGCACTGGAATTATGAAGCTGATGACAGTTCTGCTATTTAATTCAATAAACAGAAATTAGGTTACAAGAATTTGGAATGTGTTTGTAAAGGATATTTTTTTGTGCGACTTGTAAACTCTGTGCTACTTTTATGAAATCATGCACTGTTATTTGCCTTATCAGGCCCAGTTCTTCTCATAATAATTTTATATTTTCTTTCACCTTTAACAGTTGTAGGGATAAGTTTATTAATTCATTCTATGTATTCATTTTCTTTCACTTTTCATAGTTCATTCACATCTTTGTATGTTTTGACTGTGGTTAGGTTTTTATTTACTTTCTCATGGGCTTCTTGAGGTAGAATCATAGAATTATATGACTGGAAAAAATCTGTAAGATATTTAAGTCCAACCGTCAACCGATCCCCACCATTCCCACTAAACCATGTCCCTCAGTGTCACATCTACACATTTCTTGAACGCCTCCAGGGGCAGTGACTCCACCACATCTCTGGCAGCCTGTTCCAATCCCTGAGCATTATGTCTGAGAAGAATTCTTTCCCTAACATTCAACTTGAACCTCTCTGGCAAAGCTTGAGGCCATTCCCTCTTGTCCTGTTGCTGTCACCTGGGAAAAGAGGCCAACACAATCTGCATTCAGGTTGTTGTAGAGAGTGATAAGGTCTTCCGTGAGCCTTCTCTTCTCCAGACTAAACAATCCAAGTTCCCTCAGTCAGTCCTCTCAAGATTTGTGCTCCAAACCCTTCCCCAGCATTGTTGCCCTTCTTCTGACCCATTCTGTCACCTCAGTGTTTTTCTGCTAGTGGAGGACCCAAAACTATATGCTTACTGCTAACCATTTTTGCTGAAATTGAGGTATGAACCTTTGTTCAGTCTCATTGTTTCCTCTGTTAAGGACTCCTCTTTATTTTTTCAACTATGTTCTGAATTCATAGTCATTCATTAGTTTTTCTAAATGACATTTTTTTCTCTTTTTTAATTTATTTTAATTTTTACTTCTTTTATTAAAATGAAAATAAAAGTGAAAATAAAATGCATGTTGTACATGGGTACATTGGACACTAGTGTTCATCATGCATAAATTTGTTCCAGTTGTCACTGAAATATGATTAAATGCTGAACATTTGAAAACATTAATTGTAACCTCTGTTTATTAGTTCAAAAGAAAAATAGATGATGTGGAAAATGTGAATTAAACATTCAGAGATTAATCCTAGGCATAATAATAATAATAATTGCACTTTCCCTATTTACTTTAATGATCTATGACCTGAGATCCAAGAAGCTTGTAGGATGCAGAAGGTTTTTATTAGCTGCATAAGTTTTCAGCACAGACTGACAGGCTCAAACTTCTGTATTTGTCTTCTGTTCCAGATAGTGTCATACAAATGTTATATATTCTCATCACTGTAATACCTCCTATGTTTTTCATTTTCGTTTATGTAATAAGGCATGTTTATAACATGTAACAACTCTATAAGGAATAGAAAAGTACACTGTAGAAAAAAGCAATGGAAAACAGAGGCATTCTCTCAGACATCACTAAGGTCAAAGATCACAGTTTCTCCCCTTTTATGTGACTTTGATAGCATATTCAACATCTGTTATGAATTCTGAATCTTCTGCACAGCAGGAAATAGAACATAAAGCTATGCACATTTTAGAGTCTTACAGTTCTTCAGTTGTTAACTGAAAATATTTTGCAGCATTCATGACTTCACAGTAGTATGGCGTCTAATTGATAGTAAAGTACAGACAGAGCAAAAGTCATCCCACTGGCAAGCACACATGCTGTCATTTAAAAGAAATTGCAAGAATGATTTCTGTCCAATTAATAATGAAATGAATACCTCTTTAAATTATAACAGTTCAGACAAATTTGAATGGGAAGGAGCTCCTGTTCCATGACCACGCTGATGCAACACAACAGATGAATTCCAGACTGCAGGAAGACCTTATCAATCTGATGTCTGAGGATGATGAATTTTTCAATTCCACTGCACTAGTCTGCTAATAGTATAATTAAATAACATTATTTATTTATTTATTTGGTCTTTCTCTCCTTTAACTGGATAATTGTTGATTGTTAACTTTATTTGCCATTTTCAATTAGCTTAATTTTTAGAAAATGTTCAGATAATGTCTGGATTTTGCCTGTTACTTATATAGAGTAAGATTGGTTTAACCAAAATCAATACTGCTTACTAGTCTGAACTGAAAAAAATGGATCATCTTCCTATGTCCTTCTGTATTGATTGGTCTTAGCTCCAGATTGACAAATTCAGAAATATGCAAGGGTGACAAAACATGGCCCACAGAAATGTTAATTTTTAAAGCTTTCTATTACTGTGGAGGCATACTTTATAATTCTCACATTTAATTAATTAGAAGCACTAAAAAAGAATGAAAAGGAGCCATTTATAACTCCAGTTATTTTACTAGATAAAAGAAAAAAGGAGGGTGTGGAGGGGGGAAGAGAGTCAGAGGGAGTTTCCTTGACTTCTTATACGAAAAATTTTGTACATAGTTGATCGGAGACTAAGTATTTTTGGTGTCATGTTTTTGTTTGTTTATGTTTGCTTTTTCTGGCTGGATAATGGGTTAAGAAACTCTCACCCTAGCAGATCCTTTCTTTTTTTGGACATAACTGGGTAGATGGTTGCAAATAACACCCTTGTTTATTCTGGCTGTCCTAATCTGCCTGTTGTAGACAGGAGAATCAGAAAGAGAGGGGGTTTAACAGAACATCTGCAAGGGGATGCTCAATCACAGGCACATATTGGAAATAAAGTAAAAAGGAAAACAAAAAGGAAAAAAGGGAAGGGAAGGGAAGGGAAGGGAAGGGAAGGGAAGGGAAGGGAAGGGAAGGAAATAATTTTACTAAAAAGTTAGCAATGATGTTACAGATCTCTCTTTCAGAATGTGCATTTCAAAGGCATCACTACAGAGAAGCTGTACTTTCTTAGCCAATGTAAAATGACTTCAGTGCCTTAACTCTGATAAACTTTCATTCGCAGACTATTTTATCTTCAAAGGAAGACAACAAACAACTTTCATTACTTTCTTCACCACTCTCTCTTACTCAAACCATCAACAGTGTATTGATATCCTTAACATTACAAGAAAAAAGTCTACATTAAGGCTGGAAGAAACAATACAGAACAATTAAAAGAAAGCAGCACCTTTTCATTTTTGTGCAGCCTTTGGAAAACTCATGCTGCAAGAATTTCTAACCATACATAGAAAACTGTGAATCATATATGATGAATAACTTTGTAATCTCCTCCAACTTCTCTCATGGAGGGGTTGAAAGGAGAAGAAAATTCGATCTTTTGATCGAAAGGAGGAAGGGATGAAGTAACATTGTCATATCTATCAATCCCTTTAGTACCATGAAAGGTACTGCATCAAGCTGCCCTCAAACAACTGTCCTTAGGTTTTCAGAGACTGAAACTCTTCAGGGAGGATGCATTGCTGTAATAGAGAAAGATTTCTGCTAACTGAAAGCCACAGGTATTTTCTTTATATAGTTACTGTTAGCATGGCAGAAGGGCTTTGCCGCACAGCACCTGAAAATATCCCCAGTGCATGTTAAACCTCAGGGACTGGACTGCCTGGGACACGTGGCCATAGTCAGGTCATATGTCTGGGTGATGTTTTTCCAAGCATACCTCAGGGTCAACAGATCCATGGGAAAATGCATCCCACAGAAGCTCCTGCAGGTCCTTGGAACTGTGATCCCTGCTGGCTCCGTGGGTGTTCGAACCCATCCCCCCACAACATTCCTCAGGACATGATGCAGTGGAAACTGTGGCTCAAGCCTGCAGATCACTCTGCCTGATTTTTGGCTATCCCATGACTTTTTTTTTTCCGTGGGAGGATATTAGCTGAGCCAAAGTGCATAACTGAATCTGGCAATTCTCAGCCGTTTGTTGGCAACCGCCAATTTGGTGAATTGACATAATTTGTGACACTCTCAGTGTGGGATCTTAAATGGAGACATTTTTATTTTAAAATGAATTAGCTCAGCTCCTGTGAAGAAGAAGGAAAAGATGTTTTCCAGGGCTAATTATTTCTTGTGCCTGAAACGATGACATAGGCAATATAAAACTGTGGGATGAAATGGAAAACCACCACTCCTAAACAAGGCAAACCAAGATTGCCTACACACATTACAAATTCAAAGAATCACAGACAAACTCCACAGTCTAAACTATAACCTTAGTAATGTACTGTGCTGTCAGTAAGAGACAGTTCACAATTACCTAGGGAAGAAGCAATTTATTCCTGTCTTTCTGCAACTTCTTTTCTTTGGTAAAAGAAATACAATATTTTCCTTTCTTTGACCTCCTATCTTCAACTGTTCTGTAAAGTTATGGCTTCTTTGGTTTCTTTGACATTCAAATGAATTTTGTCACAGCAGCTACTCTAGCTGTCAAATTAGACATGGATCTGAACCCCCCCCCCCTCATTTTAGATGTCTTGTTTAATGGATTCCCCTCACAATGATGCTTTCTGTGCTTTCCATTCTTCCTGTGGTTTGGAGCAAATGCTCATCCCTGTATGACTAATGAAGATTGCCATTATCAAAACCTGACCTCAGAAACAACATCATGTTCTTCCCTCAGAAGGCTGTAACATTCAGGGAAGGCGAAGAATAAACTAAAAAAATCACTAAAGAGCTTAGCTTTCACTATTGATGAAAATTTTGTTTTGGCAACAATTTTACTTTATTAAAAAGTATTAACAGTGCATCTTTTGTATGAAATAAAATATCTTGTGATCTAGGATTTTATTATTTCTCATTCCATTTGGACAAGAGAATTATGTGACAAATACTGGCTAGGATCCAAAATAACTCAATTCAAGACAGCAGAGGAATTGAGTCATTAAGTGCTTTCTGCTTAACAGTATGATATACTTTAAAAATCACTATAGTTGAATATTTGGTATGAAGGTAACATACTGTGCAAAA
>VXAB01005765.1:0-42637 GCA_013399175.1 Odontophorus gujanensis | reverse complement strand
AATTCTCACTGAAATAATGATTTAAACTAGATGTCTTGCTCTTTGTATCTCTTTATTCACTTCAATTTTTTTTCCATGCATCTTAGTTCCTCCAGAAATGTGTCCTCTTGCCGTAATTTTCTTGACTATTAAATATTTGTTCATTGTTTTGTTTTATTTCATCATATTTTACTTTAATTTCTCCCGATAAGGAGAAGCCCATAATAAGAAATACTAGTCTAGACATGGTAACTGCTAATATGAAATTGAGCTTTCACCTTTTTGCTTTGTTGATGTGATAACACTGTTAATAAGACCTATCTCAAAATATTTTTAGTCATCATTTTTTATATTATAACCTTGTCCATTTTAAAAATCCAAAAATATATGTATATATATATATATATTTTGTGTATTTGTCTTTTCCCTGAATAGTTCTGGTTAGACAAACATTTAATGTCCCTTACCAGGTGTGTACTCCAAAGCAAACGAAGTTGTTTCTGCTCTCAGGGTACATCTGAATTAATAAACATGGAGAAAATCAAGATTTACTCAGGAGGTGCTGCACGCATAGTATAATAAAACCATGCTGAAACACTGTCAGGGATATGATTTATGAACAAGGTCTATGTTTGTTATTGTTTCATAATGTCCTCTTTCAACTCATTCTTAACACATTTCTGAAAGTTTGGGTGCACAGTTTGCTTAGTTATATCCAGTTGCCACAATGGAATTTATTTCAGATACGAATAGATCAATACCTTCTCCCTGTTTATAGACTAAATACTTTAACTAGCCCCACACATTCACTTCTTTTGTTTAACTTTTTCTCTGTGGATGGTTCTGATTGTGTTGGTTTTTTTTCTTTTGTTTTGTTTTGTGATTTTGTTTTCCTTTCGCTTTAAGAAATAGTAGATTGGTTTTTAACAGACTACTTGAGTCACTGTAACCTTACCCATGAGTTTTTCTTTTAAACCAAAGAGCTGCTGTGATATTAATGCCTCTTATTTTATTATGTTTATTATGTTCTTTTGCTCTTTGTATCCATTGTAGTTTCCATGGAAATAAGCAGGTGCCATTACTTTCAGAGTGACTTTCCATATAAAGTTCCACGTACTTAGTATTTTAAGTGTCTCTGAATTTTGTTGTGTTGAGTGGCTAATTTATTATGTTTGGAAGTTCTGGTCCTGTTCATCTCTTATGGCCTTAAGATATTGTCAAAGTCCTCAGATACAATCTTACTCACTTAAGGCATAACATCGTCTTAGCCCAAGGAGCTCTGACTGGCAAGGTCATGACAATTAGTGTAATCAGTTCTAAAAGACACTTCTGAATTTCATCTGTGTCATGTAATAACTACAGTTTTTAAAGTTGGATAGATATGGTGATTGGTGTTTGAGGCCAGTCCTGTAGGAAAGTAAACTTCCAGTTAACAACCTCAAGGTGCTTATATGTTCTCATAAATCTCCCTGAGGAAGGTGATCCAGGATCAGAGTTCTCAGCTTCTCAGAAACTGAATTTAGTGGAAGTAGCAGAGCAAGGACTGAAAAAGAAGAATGACTTGAATGGGAGGAATGTTATCGAGGAACATTATGAAAACTGGGATCTCAGAAAGAGAGGGGTCAATTGATTTTCTAGGAAGGAGAGGAAAAACTGGGAAAAAGCAAGAGGAGCTTCAAAGACCATGGAGACTAGTAGAATTTAGTATGATTTAAGAGACTACAAACAAATTCAAAGGTATTTGAATTATTGGAAACTCTTTAGCAGTCTTCTCCTTTCTTCCACAACTAGAAAATACTCAGTTAAATTTGGGAACAAGATTTTACCTCTTACATCATTTTCCTGGAATCACTCTGTCTCTTTAATGTAACTTTTCATTCACGGTACTTTCATTTCTTGACTAACACAAGGAAGCTTAATGTAGAAATGTGGATTAGGGTCTGCAGGTACTGAGCAGAAGAGATAGAAACAAGAAGGGACAGAAGTTGTAAAGGGTACTTGATCGAATGCTCAAAAGGGGTATCCATTCTTGAATGGAAGGAGTTTCTATTCCTGAAGTTGGAAAGCCTGGAGAGGCTGGGTGCAGCCTCTCCAGAGGCTATCGGTATGGTACTGCACCATAACAAAAACAGACTCAGTTGCTGACAGTGTCAACAGGTCCAGTTCTTGACAAAAAGGGATCAACTGTTCTGACCACATACTACTTGAGTAACCAGACTCTCTAAACTGCATCAACAGAATGGGACAAAACTGCTTCCTCTGTTTCTCTTTCCTCAATTCTATGATTCTATGATTCTCATCTCTAACTGCCATGGTCTATTTTGTCACATAGAAATTAAAATACATTTGTATAAGTGTTATGGTATTTTTAAGTGTACAAACTATTAACTATTATAACCTAAATTCTAATTTCATAAAAATTAGGTTATTTGATTCACAACCTTAAGAAACAATACATAAGTTGCAGGAGGATAAACAGCCACAAAATTGGTTATTGATCAACAGAAAACAGAGGACATTCAGAGTTACTCAGAGGGTGTTTTTTTTTTCAGGTAGCAAGTAACATTTATCTTCTCTTTCAGAGACATGTGTGAAGACATGAATAATCTAAAAAGGACCTGAAGAAAATATTGCTTGTGTACTGACAGTAAGATTTCCTGGCTTCCTGGGACCGTATTTAACTAGCTTTTCAACCTGTATTTATACTGCATTTAGTGCTGGTTCTTCACTGCTAAATTTGTAGCTATATTCACATATTTTGCCATTATGTTTTACAGCCTGTCTGGAAGGAAGCATATAGGTTTTTTATGTTTCACATCTCGGTACTCACTGTAGCTAAAGGTTGAAAACTTGGGAACAATGCTCAGAAGAATTTAGTTATTTATTTATTTATTTTAAAGAAAGTAATATGTCTGTCTAATTCATTTTGCAATTTGTTATAATTGAGTAGTGACCACTTAATTGACTGACTAAAAATATTCTAGTGTATATAATCCCAGAAGTTGAAGAACATTCCAGTGTCAGCAATTCTGCCTTGCTATTGCAAGCATTACTTTATATATGACCTTTTCTTCTGCATTCTTCTAGAGTGTTCATTCACAAACATCTTAGGCAATCTTCCTCTTCATTATCATTTTTTCACAGCTTATTATTTGAAATAGCCTGAAGATGTTTTGGCAAAAAGAGCATGACTGTGTCTGTCTGTTCCTAGAATTGTAAATGATTTTAGCTTCTTGCCTCTGAGGCAGTACTCTTGCCTGCAGCATTTCTAAGTCCCAGTATTCATGTACAAAGTTTTGTCAGGCTGAGCTATTCAATTCAGCAAGACTAAAATACGCACTCACAAAAACAAATCTCATCCCATATCTGCAGTGATCAGCTTCATTGAGCATGTTACAAGTTTCCTCATTTTCAATTCAGTAAGAGCCAATTATTTTTAATCTATTGAATTGGAAATCACCTCACATACTAACAAGTCCTCTGATCCCCTGACTTATAAACAACTTTACTCATCTTCTACTATAATTCCATGTGAAATTACAAAGATTCTTTGTACTGGTGGACATTTTAATTTCAGATCTATACTACTTTATTTATAAGGGTATATACTTGAAAAATAAACCAAAATAACTGAGTCAATAATATGTGCTTCGCATGCTTGATACCGGTTAAGAACTTCACTTGAATAAATTTTCATAGAAGACTGCAAAGAGAAAGTGAAAAATATAATGACAAGAAATATATTGCTATCTTAGAATTTGAGGTATCGTAAAATCTGTTAATCATGTGATGGATAGGTGGGTCTTGAACATCTCCAATGAAGGAGACTCTACCACCTCTCTGGGCAGCCTGTGCCAGTGCTCCATCACCCTCACATTGAAAAAATTCTACGCACAATTTGTGCAGAATTTCCTATGTATCAGTTTGTTTCCATTTCCCCTTGTACTATCACCACAAACTGCTGAAAAGAGTGCAACCTCATCCCTTCACCTCCAGCTCCTTAGATGTGGATCCGATTCTCTCTGAGTCTTCTTTTTTCAAGGCTGAACAGATCGAGGTCTCTCAGCCTTTTATGCTTTGTTCTTTAAAATGAAATCCCTTCAATTAATGTGTGAAGTTACCAGCAAAAAAAAATTGTGAATTTTCTTTTCTTCATTTTTACTATCTCATTTGTGGATAAATCCATTTCTTGCACTTTCAAGATGCTAATATCTGGACAGTGAACTGACGAATTTCTTGTGTTTTTTGTTTTGTTGTTGTTGTTGTTGTTGTTGTTGTTTTTGTTTTTTTGTTTGTTTTGTTTTGTTTTCAAAAATAAATTACTGAAATAATCTATTATTATTATTATTTAATTTGAAGACTGGGATGTTTGATCTTTTTAGCCTGGGGGGCTGGAGTGGAAACAATAAATAACCTTTGGATCTCTGTTTTCCTTCTCACTTTCTGGCTCCATTGCTATTTGAAAAGTTAACATCAACAATAAATCTAGATCTTCCATGTATCCTATAATGTCTTGGCTGTATTTGTGCTTTTTCTTATAATTAAGTCAATGGAATTGACAACTTAGAAAAGGAATTCAATCTTGTTTGAAAAGGTCAGCATAGCAAAAGAGAGAACTTGTATTCAATTTACATTAGCAACTTTTACATTTTTTTACTTAGACTGTGCAAACAGCATCTTGATATAAATGCTCGATGATGTTAAATATTCTTATTGTCATTTTGTAATACTGCAGGTAATATAAAACTTAAAGAAAACGAAACTGCACTCAGTCTGGCAGCTAATAAATCAGTGGTCTAACACTCACATTTTTTGTAGCCAGCATGGCAAAGAAGAATTTTAAGTAACATTTTGGAGATGGATAACAAAATGGCATTGTGGGAACATCACCTACACATCAAGAGATAGCAAGAAAAAAAAAAAAAGATTTTTTTTTTGAGAACAATTAGTATTTAGCCAGTGAAGAAATGTCACTGTGGGAGAGAGTTAGAGGCCAGACTGCCTACAGTAGGAGTATGGGGCTGGAATAGAAAGACCTCAAATGTAAACAAAAATAATTTCTATAAAATATAATAGAAAATGTCAAATCAGTGAAATGATATAAGAAAGCTCCATAAACCCCAGAGTCCTCTGGGGCCAATTTCAATGTCCTGCAAAGTAATATAAGAAATAGGACTTTTCCTAGGTCTTAGTGGGAGAAAAATCTAAAGGTAAATAGATACAATCGCTTGAATTTCTCCTGATAGAAATGGGGAGAAAAAGGGAGAAAAGTCATTTCAGTTGTATAGGTTTTATCCATTCTTAATTTTCATGTCTGGAAAAAGCAATGAGAGTCCAAATTTGACCTCCTAATCCTTTTTTGGGCAGGATATTGATTGAGATGACATCTTGAAGTATCCCTTTCAGTCTGAATCACCCTATGATCCTATGGAAGTTTATCTGACCACAGTTATTCTCAGGAGCAAGACAGACAGAATGCATACTCCAAGTACACAAATCGGCTTATGAATCTATGTTCATAATCTTTATGTCTGCAGACTGAATCGCAGCCAAATTTTCTCACAAGTTGCAATTCCTATTTGTTGGAAAGAGAAAAAAATAAAAGGTTATTCTCAGAAAAGGAAATAAAAAGCAGATTGGTGTTGCTTTACGAAAATGCTCTAGGTGATATTTTGGTGCTCAGAAGGGAAGTAGCACCTAATAACTGACAAGCCCTATCACTACCTGCATTATATCAGTTTTGATTACATAGGTTTTAAGGTAAAATAGTAAAGACTTCCTGTTCATATTCATAGCACACCAAAATAATCATTAACCAGTATGTCCTTATTCCTTTGTTATGGTGGAGACAGAAGACCAATAGGTTAATGAAACAGAGCCAGAGGTTATAAAATTTATCTATTTTCCATTTTTTTTGAGATTATTCCTAAGAAAATTTTGATTTAGGTTTTACATTTTGAGGTTTTGTAAACAAAATTTGTAGTTGTTTTATGATTTTTGTTATCATTCTTTCACATCATAACACCATGTAAGGCACTGGGAGTTAATGCTCCAGTTCCATGGACTGCTGAATTTCCAGGTGCCTTGTTCTCAGAAGAGAAGGAGAACTACATACCCCAGAGGACTTTGTGTTCCCATTTTCCAATCAGAGGGAAAGATAAAACCACACACAAGTCCCAAAACTGACTTTTTTTGCTGGTCATCTCAGCAGTGAAGGTTCCCTAGCTGTCTTGCCTTCAGCTTTAGAGTAAGGCTTTTGGTTTCAGACGCTATCACTTCATTTGATTAGCTTTAATTTCAATTATACTGAGTTATTTTGCATTCCGATATCTTATTTAGTAAGTTAGTATTCCTCCTCACATCATTGCTGCTGTTTTGTTTTTGGGTTCATCTCTCTACACTTTCCCTTCTCCCCTCTTCCCCTTTCACAGGGGGTGGGTCCATGGGTCCCCCACCCCATTAGTTATGGAAACAGGCCAAACCAGCCCATAAACCATTGACAGAGATTTAAATAGATTTTTAGATTGGTGACGACAGCTTTCTTTTTAAAAATTTGATTTTTTTTCAGTGTAATGCTTCACATTAAAAAATTCCAACCCAGTGAGGAAATCAGACCCAATGAAAACATCCTAAATTTTTTGAATCTCATAGTTTCAAGTAGGTTTTCATAAAGAAATGTACCTTAGACTATACTTCATTTAAAAAATGAAAATAGAACGAAGTTGGGAAAACTGTAGGTCCAAGAATAATGAACAGCATGGAAGTTTGGTTATTCATCTTGGAACAAGAAGATTAAAAATTTTAATTATTATTATGTGGAAGTAATACCAAGGATTTGAATCTTATTATTATTCTTTGTAGGTGAGTACCATACAGAGTGAGCTATTTAGCTGTATTCCCTCTGTCAGAATGGATGAGGATGTCTTTTTATGTGCATAAGGAATTGTTGAGAAAGTGAATACATGCATATATTTGTTTAAATTCAATGAAAATAAACCCTCATAAATATTTGCAAATTGCTATAAAATGATGACTGTTAAACTAGCAGTTTCTTCAATTTAAAAGATTTAACAATGCTTCCACCTTCAGTGAAGACTTTATTATGAATTATTGCCATGCCATATTGCCAGCAGAAGTAATTGAGTTGAAATAGTGAGCAAATCCTCATGGATAATATTTAGTATACTCTCACTTACAGGAATATATCAAGTGCATTATGATTTATTCCAATCTGGAAGGATTCAATCTATTAGTTATAATCACATAAAGTCAAACTTCCAGGAAATTAATTCTTTCAGGTGAAAAAACAAAGCAAAACAAAACAAAAAAGCATACAAACAAAAATATCAGAATCTCAGAATCTACTCATTTACCAGACTGATATCTGAAATTAGTTAGAATTCATTAACTAACTATTCTTTAGGGTAGATAATGTTTGACATTTTCAAAGAAGTCCCAACAAATCCTATTATGAACAATAATAGAAAAACATACAAAATATTCTAATTCTCTTCACTGGTTAACGGTTGCTTTACAGCTTAAAGCATGATAGATTAATCATTTGAGTTTAAATTCAGCTATAAAAACATTTAATTTGCATCTACTGTCAAACTCTCCTGTTTCTTGTATACTTGTACTTTTCTATCTTACAAAATCCTGTAACATTCAAAAAGCCATCTCCTTTTAGACAAGTAACAATAACAACAATAATAATAGTTAGCAATTTGAAGTTACAGAAATTTGTGTGTTTATGCAGATATATTTGTAGGATTCTTTTTTCTTACTCAGAGAATGACTGTTTCCTTCATTGCTTCAAGAAATTTGATGTGGACAGTTTGTGAAGATGAGGCAGTGATAATACATATTTTATTAGAAAATATGCACAGGACTTTCATAAATTGGAATCAGAATCCTAAACTACATTTTAAGCACTTTAAATATAATTGGCTATATTTTGGATATTGCCAATTACGCATAATATCATTTGGATTTACTAGTCTCGATACTGAAGTATTTGCATCACACATTTAGTATAGTATATTTATTTTAATTCACATTTCTTTATATTTGTCAAATATTTTGCTGATACCTTAAACATTGGTATGAATTCCCTTATAATCACCATTAAAGGAAAAAGTGACAGATAAGCATAGCACTATTACATCCTATTTTGGATATAGTTCAAGTGTTCCATTTGTTTCACAAGATGTCTCTTTCTTCTACAAATATGTTGACATTATATAATCTAGATGCTATTCAAAGACAAGTTTCCAGTTCCAAAATTCCACTTCCCTCATTTGCAACAGATTTCTTGTACGATTTATTTGGTACTATTTTTTCTGACAGAATGAAATTTTAACTCATTGTTTACATGCATTATGGCACGCTGAACTTGACATTTTTGCTTAAAACTCTAGAAATCATTTTGGGGAACATGCATCACATCAATACATGACAAGTGACTATTCTCACAAAAAAATATTTCTCGTTAATCTGACAAAATAAAACATGGGTTTGAGTGAGTTTCTGCTGGTGTCTTTTTTCCAGTCTCCTTTTTTTCCCTAAATTTCCTCTCTCTCTTCTTTTTTCAATGTATTTTTTTAATTAAAATTTTGATGGAAATATTTTAAGCTTCCTTTCAAAACAGTGACTCAGTGTAAATGATAACAGTTTTCAGCAACGCATACTACGTGAACTGAGTTAATATGGAGTATTATAGCTTTGATACTCAGCTTCATAATAATGTGAAAAAGATGGAAATGCAGTTAACAAATATTTTGAACATTTTTTCAAAATAAAGCTTTTTTCTGGTGTATTCACATTTACTGGAAGGAAGGTAAAAGTTAGAAAACTAAATTTTAATTTGTATTTATTCAGTACCATCAACTCTAACAAATACATCACAGTGCTAACTAAGCTGGAGGCTCAAACTTCCCAAGTCAGGCCGGTGAAAGAAGTCAATCTTTCTCTTTCTCCTATTGCTACCTACTTTCCTTGATCATTATTATTGTGTAAGGAGTATACCAAATAAATATAAAATATTAGCAACTCAGAATATGTTACTTAGTCATAGGGGTGTTAATTTTTTCTTTTTAAAATCACTTCATGATTTTAATAAATGAAAGCACAAAGTCTTAAACATTGTGAGTTCAGCATCAATATAGAATTGAGAGATATAAACTGCTGAAATTTAACCTGTAGCAGAGGGCAAGTTTTAGCCAACAGGATGATTTTTTCAGTGCTTGTGTTTCACTGAAAAGAAGAAAACAAAGAAGGGAAAAAATGTTCATTGCAAGAAAATCCAAGGAAATAAAATTGTTATGAAAAATGTGTATTTTTATGTTACATTCTGAAGAGAATTAAATAAGCTATTAAGAGAACACATTGAAGAAAACACTCACTAGGCAATGGTCTTCTTCATGTGAAGTGTTTACAGAATTCAGAAAGCAAGTTTTTACCAATGAAAGTACATTCTGGCATAAAATTTCCATTAAATCAAAACATCCAGCTGGACTGTTGGAAAATTGGTGTAGTTCCTTGCCACTCAGGTAAGGAAAGTAATGTGAACACTCAAATTCACTCATCCTTAGTGCTAGAATGGTGTAAAAAGAATGCCATCTCTCGGAAAGTAGTGGTATGGGAGTCTCTGTGAGTTCCCAGAAGCAAAGTCATAGCAGACTTGAGAAATAACTCTATTTTCTGTTATCAGTGTTCTGGATCTATCTCAGTTAGTGCATGTCCCTCTCTACTTTGTACTCCCTCAGTGGTCCTCATTATCTTCCTTGCCTGCAATTTTTGCCCATTTCAGATTTGAAAGGATGTAATCCCATAAATTACTGATGACACTTACTGTCATTAAAGTAATTATTTAGTGATTACAGAAGTTGAACAGATTCATGAATACATTGTCTGCAAACTGGATGTGCTGTACTGATCCGTGTTTACATGTTAGATCCCAAGAATCCTGTGCACACTAGGTTTATGATCTCTGTATATAGAACTCATACTGCTAACTCATTATAGAACTGAGTTATATCATGAAACACACAGAAGCCATTTCTTTAGATTTTTTTTTATTTTTTTTTCTGTAGGGAGTTAAATATTATTGAGCTAGAAAAGGACAAATAATTCTTATACTCCAAGCTAAGTTTCTAGCCAGAAAATAAATAAATCCCACAAAAACCAACATATTTCTATCTGAGAATTCAGTAGTAGCAACAACAATGTTTTCTTGAAGAACCAGTTGACCAGAGGAGACATTTATGGCAAGGATCTTGTATAAATTATATTGAGAATATAAATTCCTCCAGTGTTTAGAGATCTAAATTGAGTATTTTCCTTCTACCATTTCTATGTAACTATTTTCATTTCTTCTCATGATTAACTATCTGTAATTACATGGCAAAGGTATAAAAAATATTAAGAAATGCCTTAAAAATTCCTAGTCAGGAAATTTCATAAGCAGGTATTTAGGCATCTTGCTTTAATGATTGTTTAAAGATGAATAATTCCATCAAGGCCTTATATTTCTGATTATGTCTAACTTGTATCACATTCATTGTCCTCAGACTAGAATCTGCTTTCCAGTTTTACACGTGAGAAGAGAGTAGGTGCTAACCTTCCTTCTCCACAGACATTCATAGATTCATACAATGACTTGGATTGGAAGGTACCTCAAAGATGATCTAGTTCTAATCACAGGGAAAAAAAGAAATAAGAGTAGAGACACATGAGAAAAAATGTTTGTATATATTATTAGCTTAAATCTATATCTGTATTCTCAGCTCTGCCACTCGTGGGCATCTTCATTATGCTCTGTTAAATCATTAGCCTTATAATAATTTACTTAAATCCTCTTGAACTGTGATTTTATAAAACCATGTCTGAGGAGAAAGTGGTTGCAGAAATGATTCAGTCAATGACTAAATATTTAATATAATATAAATGTTGGGAAGATTATAGCCCCAAATAAACTTTAGTTCAATTTTTATGCCACAGTTCCATAAACTGAAAACTGTTCTGAAAATTGAACTCAATTTTTTAGGACTGTGATCACTAAAGGTAAAAAGAAAGTACCATCTTCCTATAGAAACTGTATTTCATTCTGTAGGACAGTTGAAAGGACAGTTAAATCATTTGCTGGTGCAAATTACATAGTAGACTCTGGACAGCCAATTGCAAATTTAAGATTGTACTTCTAAATATATGGTAATGGATTAGTTGACATCTTATTCATCACTAATCTTTTCTCCTTTTCTCCAAGAGAAGAAGCCAAAAAAATTTTTAAAAAAATAAAAATATATTAAAAAAAGAAAGAGAAACGCAGTTGATGTTGTATAATTACTTGGAACAATTTGTCAGTGATTTTCAAATCTTTGGGGTATTTTATTCGTCCATTCTGGAAATCTTCACCAGAAACAAATGAACAAACAATCTAACTAACTAACTAACTAAAAATAAATAAATAAATAAATAAATGAAACCCTGAAACAGCATTTCAGTTTTCATTCTTGGCTTTTACCTACATTTCCATTTTCTCTACTTGTTATTTATGTTTTTCACTATAATTAGTGGATATGATAACTATCATCACAATAAGCACTAGAAAACAAAGTAGATAACTGGCAAATGGGAGAGGAGAAGATACCAGGATGAGAATAAAAAGAAAAGAAAAACAGAGGGCTTAAATAATGAACATTTTAAAAGATTAGTCCTGGAACACTGAGAAAATAAAGCTCTTCTTACCAAAATCTATTTTATTTTGATTCAACTGAAAAATAAAAACGCACTTCACAACATTCTAAAAGTGTTTCTCAAAAAGTATGGCCCATGTTTAATCAGGGAAATACTACCCATAAGTGTTCTCACTTTGTGAATAAGTAGATTTCCAAACATCGTGGATGCAAACTTGTAACACAGCATTCTTAAAGATGTAAGAATGAGTTTCAATCATATATAATGATTATAAGCATATTGTCCTTTTTCTTTCTCCCCCCACCCACTGTGAAAGCCCAGGTATAAGAGATGAGTATGTATTTCAAAGTAATTAGAAAATAGTAGGCAGATGACTGTGTGCTCAGCTAGGTTTAAGGCTCTGGAAGCTTGTAGTCTCACATAACAATTTTTTCTCATCTAAACCTATATTCTCACCATAGCAGCTTCATATAGAACTAAAGATTGAATTCATATCGTTTTAAGATACACTTTAAGATCACTTTAATTACAGTGTAGTACTGATGTCTGAACTAATCATCTAAGGTTCTTTTCATAGCAGACAAAGAGAAACGAGTACTTATTGGACATCATTCATATGATCTTCATTAAAGCTCATACGTCCTAAATGACTGGATGCCAGCATCTGCACTAGTAGACTAAAACTGGGATTGAACCCTAGCACATTCAGAGTTTTTCATGGTTAGTTACCCCGTTGAGTGCTTTGAAGATGTTCCAGCCTGCATTCTCCTGGGCAGTACCCAGATTATTCAGCATCAGAAGGAGTAAGAAATTGCCCCTGGTCAGAAGCATGAATAATTCTCTTGGGTCTTGTTTGGAGCACAGGAGGTGGGAAGAGAGCTTAGAAATTTAAGTATGAGCCAGGCTACAACACTTGTTCTCAAATCTGGCTCAAATCATATCCTGTTTTATGTATTAATGCATATACAACCCCAGCGAATTCCCAAATCCAAAATTATCAGTAAAAATTCACAGTAAAGCATCAGATGGTTTGTTTCAGTAAATTCATTATGCTTGATATTTAAATTACTTGCTCCTAAACTAGGTATTCAGAGTACTTTATAGTGACAGAAAATTCTCAGTGATTAGCAACTCTATTATTTACTTTGCTTTAATGTGGTACTTTAATGGTGCAGCAAAAAAAAATGTACATACAAACATTTCCAAAGAGACATTTTCAGTATCTTTGCTTAGCATAAAAAATAATTCATAAAATGACCATTAAGATGAACAATAAAGTGATCAATAAGATGACCAAACAGATGAACCTCTCCTACAAGTAAGAAGAAAAACCAGACCACCATATTACCCAGATTCAGTAACACCCTGATCCTACATCCAAGTAGCACAATTATGCTCTGTACTTCTGGCTCCTGAAAAGCAGTTGATCCTTACACTGAAAGCCAATGTTTATAGTATATTTAGACTAGCAGGTTCTAATGATAGAAAAATTTGCTGAAATGTCTATTATGCTACCAGCCCAGTGCTGCTGTAACTGTTCTGCTAGTGCTTTGTTAAAGAATATTCTCTGTAATCAAGTCTAAAATATAGTACTCTATGTATTTCATAATCAATCATTTATATTGCACAAGAAAACTAGAGGAAGTTAGTACGGATGCTGGAACCAAGGTAATATGTCTTTCCTTATGATGCACCACTCACTAAGCACTCACTAAGCATGTAAGCTGATGTTACATTCTGGGCTTGTCGGTCTGCCATCACTCCAGGTAAGCACATTCTTCATCAAGATTGACACAAAGGAAAATGTTTTCCTGATTTTCGCACCAAATCCTCATTGAGATTGCAGCTCAGGATGATGCAGTTATTTCATTCCATTAAGTCAGATAGAGAAACTCTCTCAAGATCATTCATTTCCTTACTTTTATAAGCTAAAGAATTGCTGTCACTGAAAAAGAAGATGAAAAACATCTGCAAGGTCATTTGTTCCTTCTCCCTCTCAAAGTGTGATTTTTGCTTAGAGTTCACTTAAGTATGTTTTCTCATGTCTGATTTAAAGACATTGGCAAAGTTTATAGGAAATAATTCCATTGTAGTTATATTTATCAGGAGGATTTTCTTTTTTCATGTAGCATTTTATCTATCTTAATCTTATTCCATTACTCTTAATGTCTCTTAAAATTGCATTGTTCTATATCTGTTCCTAACACATTTATACCCTCAAAATAAGTATGAATTATAATACTACTTCCATATTTTTCACTTACATACTGAAATTAATCAATAACGCGCCTATAATGTAAACTTTTTGAAGGAAAAATAGTAAAGTTCAATACTATAGGAAATAGGCTATTTACACACAACTGAGATATTGATGAATATGGCCATATAAATTTGAGAGCAATTCTACACCATCATGCCTGAGAGCATAACCTTGCTTTCATCTATAAATCAGGTAAATTGAATGAGTCTAATAGAACATGAAACATTGTGTAATAGTTTTCCAAAGCTGAAGGATTAATTTAATAGGTATTTGTTCACTTGAAATAAGGCAGCATGATTTTCTCCAGTTACAACCAGCATCAGGCAGCTTACATTCTTCATTTAAAGCTTCAGACCTTGATTTTTCAAATAAACTGTTCAATTTGTTCATACAGTTAGTGGTAATACTGTAAAACATTAATAAGTGAGAGCTGTGTCAGACACGTACAACTTTAGGAAAGAAAATTATGAGAACAAATGAAATGAGGTGTCAAGGAAAAGTTTTCTGAAAGCTTGCTGATTTTTTTCCAAAAAATGGCATTATAGCAGAAACATAACAGATCTTTTTGGGAAGGCATTGTTCGCTGTCGATACATTAAGATGAGAAGATTTTATATGTGTTTAGATGGTGATATTAGAATTATAGAATGGTTTAGTTGGTCTGTTCCAGTCCCTCTGTAAAGGGCAGGGGTACTTTCCAGTAGATCAGGTTGTCCAGTATTTCCAAGAGTGAGGTATCCACAAATTTTCCAGGTAATCTGCTCCAGATCCTCACTATCATCATAGTAAAGAACTTCTTCCTTAAACCTAGTATAATTCTACCTTCAATTAGTTGCCTTATCCTATTACTGTATTCCCCAACTTTGCCAGCTTTTTTGTGTAAGAAAGGTGATGCTCCAGTCTTCTGATCATCCCTGTGACATTCCAACAGTTCCTTGCATTTCTTCACCTGGATGCAACATTTGAGGTGGGCTCTTGAGGGGAGAGCATATATAATCATGTGTTTTATGCTTTTTTTTTTTTTTTTTTAAACAAGGAAGAATGAACTGAACTATTTAAAACCTGACAGACTCTGATGAAAGAGTAAAATTTTAGGTTATTTTATCTGAACCATGAGGGATACTCTGAAAGTAATTCCTCCTGTTTCATTATGTGGACACACAACATCAAGTTGCAGATATTGGTGGTATGGAAGTAGAGGTTGAACCTTCCTCTCAGTATCACATTACATTTTGTTGTTGTGCTACGGATGGCAGCAGAGGGTCAGCCTGACAAAATGGTGCCTGACTTGGAAGTGCATTTGAAGCAAAAGTGTTGAACTGAATTGAGTTGCACCCATTAACATTCATCAGTGCTTGCTGAATGTTGATGGAGACCAAACAGTGGATGCAAACGTAGAGAAGCAATGGGTGATGCATGCAATCAATGGGGAAACTGGGTCACCTCTGCTGATGCAGACTTTTATGATTCCAACACTGGCGAAAGTTCTTATCTAATGATGATGACTACACTGGAAAATTGTGTTTTGCAGCTGAGAACTTGCTCTATCAAATAGTGTTATTTTACTCTTTTTATCACTGTAATTTCTGTGGAAAGAAACATGTGACATTCCATTTGGAGTGTCATAAGTAAATGTATGTTTCTCTCCATATTAATGAATTTCAGGATTACCAAGAAAAAGAAAAATGTAGGGAGAGAATTTATTTCATCTTGGTATTAGTTCTCTTCACTAAGACAAAGTGTTAAGGAGATAAATAGTGATTTCTTTAAATCACTGTTAAATATTATTAAATATTATTAAATATGTTCTTTAAATGCATGTAAAGGAGTGAATTTCAGTGGGTGAAATTTGGACTTTGCTTTCTGCATAAGAACTGTGTTCTTTTTCATGCTCAGAACTGAAAGAACAAACATCTCAAGTGCTTCAAATCAAGAGAAAGCAAAAAAAAATATGTTCAGATTTCATAGCATATTAACAGAGGCCATAGAATATTAGCACCTGAGAAAGAGTTAAATGGTGTTTTGTTTAGTGTTTGCTTGTTTTCCTATCCCTAACATTTATTATTCTAACTGCTGTGTTTGGGAGGTTGGGAATTAAGTTCTCTACCCATACTGATTCAACACCTCATAATTAAGGACACAGTACAGTTCCTGAAGGGCAATACTGAAGAAATTTGCAGAGTAACAGTAATATAAGAAGTGTCTGTTATTTGGTGGATAAGGATGTTAGTCTATCTCAAGTCTGTGTGTTAAACAAAGATATAAGAAATAGTTTTATCACCTCCCTCATGCTTGACTTTTTTATACTAGGCACTATTCTCAGTAATAGTCACTCATGTCAAACACAAGAAGCCAGAATTTAATCTCCTTTTCTGTCTACTTTGCTTCAGGCTAAAGTTGTTGGTTAGTCTACTATAAATACGTCTCTCTGTAAAGAAGCCATACACTGCTGAGAACAGAAAGTAGCTGCCATATACAGTACAAGATGCAAGTCTGCATGGAAACATTCATTTTCTAGGTAATTGATATTCACCTACTCTAAGCACCACAGTATCACAAATATTGGCAGAAAAAAATCAAACAATTAGCAGTCTTACAAATAAATCTCACCAAATTGAATTATATTGACAGGTTTGTATTGAATATGGCTAGAACTGTACAAGTCAGATAACAGAAAAAGGAACAAAGAGAAAAAAGAATTAAAGGATGTCAACAGAACAGGTAAGTCTTCTGTGGGTAAAAGCTAAGAGAAAATGAATGCTAATGTTTCTGTAATTATTGAGTATTTCAATGATTAAAAATTTAAATTATGTTTAATTCACATTTGTAGATCAAATAGCTGGACCCACATGAGGAATACTTACAGCTCATAAATTATCATAAATTAAAACATTCTGTACTCTGTGTTTCCTGAGCCAGGAATCTAGTCTGATTTGTTCTGATGTTATTCATTCTAAAAAGGTGAAAGCTTTGAGAATGAAATAGCAATAGATGGTCCTGACACAACACAGAATTGTTTATTTCCTGTGCTCAGTTGATCTGAGGTTGTTCTGACAAAGTAAAATCTTATTTCATATTCAAAGGATCAAAAATTGTCCATTCTGATTAACAGATCTTGAGGTCTTTAAGGCAGAGTATTGTTCTATTGTTCTTTGAGTATGTTTGTGCCATGATTTTATACTTTTTAAAAGACAGTCTTGGATGCATACTGACCTCTCATGTTCTCCTATCTACCCTGTTTATGTACATTTACTTAGAGAGTATTTCTCTTCATATGAATGTCCTGTCCAAATAGTGATTTAAAATGTCATGTTCAAAGAGTGATTTAGGATTTCATAAGTGTATGGGACGTTTTATATCTGTAGCAAATTCGTGTTTCTAATATCTTCATTTAGACATATTGCCTTATCTTGCAAGTTGTCCAACAGGGGCTATTATGTCAGAGGTTACACAACTCAAGTTCCACAATTTTTAATGAACATCTTGCTAGTACACCATTGCCCATGGTGTACTAGGGCAACATATAACTGACCTAGTAAACAGCGAAGAAAAGAGAAGTATTTCGTATTTAACCTGGATGGACTGTGTAGGACTTAGTTGTTTTAATATCAGAGCCAATATATAACTAGATGGAAACATGAGCTCACTGCTCAGTAGTTGTCAAAAAGGAAAACAAGAATTCAAAATACTTGCAAATTTGAACAAAACAGAAAACATCTTTACAATATTTTAAAAACATATGATATAGCCACACTTTGATGTGATTCTGTACAGAATTGAATCTGTATATCAGAAGAATTGTAGTACAGTTGGAAAAGAAGAAATACAGGAAGGACATTGAAGTGTACAGAATCACATCTGAACTAAGCATGTTCTATTTCATCAGGCTTAAACAATGAAGACTAAAGCAAGATCTGAAAGAAATGAAGACAGAAACAGAGGTTAAAATAAATGGTTACTGCTTCGCCTAGACAAAGAACAGCAGAATTTTTCAAGAGAAAAAAAAAAAAAGAGATATCAGAGAAGTGTCATTTGTTCCACTACACTCTTCTACATATCTACTAATGATTATTTTCAGAGACAGATCTTGGATTACATGTCTCTTTAATCTGATTCAGTCCAGGCAGACTCTTCATATGTTTGTACATTTCTATCAAGTGGATAACAGAAGATTTTTGTATATAATGAATCATTGCATAAAATAAAAATGATTTTGATCTAGAACTGTCCAATTCTCATTCTTTAACACCCAATAAGCCATGCATAATGATTTTATAAGTAACTTCGAGGAAGCACTGTATTTAAAGACTTGCCATATGGTTTAGCTTCCATAATTAATTGCAATGAGAAAATATTACATGTTGTCAGCTAAAGGGTAAGGTCATCTACAACAGTTCTAAAGAATTAGAACTAAAGAGAAGTAAATAGGAGTATCAGTAACATATGCCTCAAAGCAGAGACTGATATTAGGCTGTTTCAACTATTTTAACACACTGCCCATGTTTTATTTCCAAATAACTCAGAAGGTAAAATTAAATATCACAGTCTTTCTGATTCTCCTCTTTAAGTGTGGAGAATAATATGTTTCCACTTTTATATATATTATAAACAAAAGCACATATGATGTGCATATGGTAACAACGCCTACTCAAGAAGAAGGGTAATGTTAAATGTTGGACGACAGGAATAGTTCATACAATTAAACATCCATTGTGGATGGCAGTGAAAGTCTGTGGTCGCTTCAGTCTGTCTTTTCAGCATCTGTCAGTGTCACATGGTGTTAATAAAATGATGGACAGACAAGCAAAGGAAAGTTAGTCTACACAAGAGTTGTACTGTAGAGCTACCGCTGCAAAGTTCTCATGGAAAAAGCAAATACACAGTCACAAATATTTTGGCCGTTACCATGCATTATGGAGATGCAGTTCCAAATTCAAACAGCAGCCTTGTATTTTGAGGGTGACTGTAGATAAACCAATACATCATGCATGTTTCTGCTGGAAAACACTCCTCTTCTCTTATTCCTTCCAAAATATCACATCAATATATGCACCAAAACAAAAGAAAAAAAAATCCACATGTATATTCAACCAAACATAATGAATAAACTACAGAACAATTTAAGTAACAAAATAACCACTGTAATTAGATTTGAAGCTTAAATTTTGAGACTTTTTTACTTCTCTGAAGTCAGTATACATTCCTTATTCATAAAATTATTTGCTTGATACAACATCAATTGAAAAGATTTTTGTCTGGCATAATGAAAACCTGATCATTATTCACTGATACCTACTAGGGGACTGCGTCTGCGATGCATTCCTGTAAACTACAGCCTAAATGGCATTTAAAATGAACTCTCTGAACAACAGTAAGAAATGTAATAACACCCTTGACTAAAGTAGAAGCATTTTCTAAGATAATCCATTTCATCAACAAATTCATTTCACGATCTTTGGTGTGCAGTAGTATAGGGACCTTATTGACTTTGAAAGGCATGAAATAGCTACTTTTTTGAGATTTGATACTAGGGAAAAATGGTTTTGCAGCATGAATAAGAAATTAGTAGTTTAATTGTTCTCTTTTAATGACATCTGAAAGAGTTCATTAATCTAAGAAGCTGATAGCACAATCATTATTCCAAAACAATTACACAAAGCGTGTATTCACAAGGTGTATTTTTTAAGTCTTAGAGTTGTTTCTGTTTTTCTACAGTTCTGTGTTGCTAGAACACATTGGAAAATGGTTTTTAGATATTAGTAATTGATCAAGTGAAATATTCTAGAATATTTTTTTTCATAATGAAAATATTCATGCAAAACAGAATAAGAAGAGCAAGATACTGAGAAAATCTGTTTGAAACATGTAGAAGTGCAGTAACAATAATAACTGTGGGCAGAATCTTCTGTCAGAAGAAATAATCACAGTGTGAGTGTCCTCACATCTCCATGACTGTGTTCTAATTCCTGGTGCAGAAATATGTCTAATGGTAGGTCGGTTCAGACTCCATATTCATTCAAGTGCTGAGAATCTAGACTACCAACAAGGATGTCAATTAGTGCCAATTGTTGAAAAGAAGTAATTTGTTATTCCCCAGCAGCAGGCTGGAAATAAGGTAAAGAAACCTTGAAAAGGATCACTTATCCTGTACACAGTCACTTTCCACTTAATGTTGATTTCTGCTGTCATGAAGAAAGTAGGTGGTAGTTTATTCTTGCTGGCAGCAGACATAAGCTATCAACTACTTAGTTTGTGAAAGGAAAAAAATCAATGTTAAAAGGAAAGTAGCCATGAGCAGGACAACAAATCATTGCAAAGGCTTTATTTTCTACTCAAAACCCAGTTAGTGACTCTTAGATTCATTCACTGCTTTCCTAATGGCAATATTTCCACTAAATCCTAATTACTGGGTGTAACCAAAGGATTATCCTTGGAATTATTTCCTTTTCTCTTTGATCAAGACATGATCCTACCTTAAAGACTTTTTGTTCTATCTTCATCCCGGATTTCCACAATGAAAACGTCAAGTACATCAAGCTACCAAGAGATCACAACAGGAAAGAACAAAAAAAGCAGTAGGTCTCCTTGAACTCTGTCTGGACAAGGGAATAGAATTCTAAGGAAAACACTGGGAAACGATATAAGGTAAAAAAAAAAAAAAGACTAATGTAATGTACTCAAGCCTATAGGGAGACTACCTAACACCTGTTTTTGTTCAAACCATTGTTGCCAGTTTGTTAAAGAAGCAAAGTAACCAACCTCTGAATGGTGGATCAGCTTTCCAAGGGCAGCCCATTGCTGTGATTTGATCTACTAAAAGTTATTTGCGTCATGGAGAGAAGCTAATTAAAAAGGAAAACATGAATTTGAGATGGACAGTGTTATACAGATGGTCAATAAGAGACAATATGGTAAAAGAGCATAGTGAAAAATGGTAGCCAGGGTTGAGCTTTCATCATCTAGAAAGGAGAAAACGGTATTGAAAAGTGGTGAAGCTCCAGTTCATTGGAAGTATTTGTCTCAATGGTAAACTAATCTCAGTGCAAAATGTATGTCCTTTTGCAGGGACAATAGCTGATGAAGACTCTCAGCCCCTTTACTTGAATATGTTACCTTATGTGCTCCTGATACACAACAAGAGCTGCACAGACTCCTTAATCATTTCAGCCACATCTATCCAGAAATTATATCCATGATTCAGGGAAAAATGTGATATTTGGCTGGCAAACAAGTCCAATTTATTGTGATGGCAAATTTAAACGTATAGTGGCAGATTTTTAGCTCATCTGTTAAATACACTGTGTTACGTAGGGTTGAATTTATAGTTCACATTTTCTTGAACTACTGATGCTATCTGTTGTTGTAGTAAGGATACTTGTACAGATTCATAGTTTTGAATTTGCATGGCTGTAGTGACATGATATGACATGATATGTCATGACATGTAGACATGATATTAGCTCATATTACTAACAGAAATGCTGTGCAGTAAATCACAACACTTTCAGACAAGTGAAAAAGAAAGTAAATGTATTAAGTGCTTTGGAGAAAGTTCCAAAAGTTATATTCTCCCAAGTACTGCAACATAGAATCACAGCATTATAGAACCATTAAATTTGGAAGATATTTCTAAAATCACACAAGTATGTATCACACCCGTCCACTCTTTTGGAAAAGATTTTCTTGATATCCAATCTGAATCTCCCCTTTCACAACATGAGGCCATTTCCTCCTTTCCTATCATCATATAAACAGCTTTGATTATTTGAATTCTGGGGTCATTAAAACAAAAGGCTGTTTCCTCAATAATTTTGGTGGATTTTTCCTCTTATCAACATGATATTCTATATATTAACCACAGAATCACAGAACTGTAGGTGTTGGAAGGGATTTCTTGGGATCGTCTAGACCAACTGCCCTGCCAAAGTAGGCTCTCTAGACCAGGTTGCACAGGTAGGCATCCAGGCAGGTCTTGAATATCTCCAGAGGAGACTCCACAGCCCCGCCCAGGCATGTGTTCCAGTGTTCTGTCACCCTTACCATGGAGAAGTTCTTACGCAGATTCGTGTGGAACTTCCTATGCTCCAGTTTGTGGCCATTCCCCATTGTCATACAGCCACACACTGCTGAAAAGAGTTTGACCTCAGCCCTGTCACTCCTGTACATTAGATATTTATAAGCACTGATCAGATCCCTCTGAGTCTTCTTTTCTCAAGGTTGAACAGACCCATGTCACTCAATGAGCAAGAAATCTGGATTCAGAAACTTATTTTTACACCTGTGCTGCTTTAGCTATTTGTCAAAAGAAGAGTTTATTCTTGATGATTTATGACTGCTGAGACATGTTGTCTTATAGTTAGTATAATACAACTAATTTAGCACTAAATTTGCCTAAACAAGTTGCACTTCTAAACAGGTTACACATTTAATCATTTTACAGTTCGACATATAGTTAAATCAAATCTCAATTTTTTGTTTTATGGTTAGAAATTTATTCTCTGACAAATTAATGATTTTCCACTCCTGACCTGTCCCAAATGGCTTCTGAATAGAATATGGTATTCAACAAAAATGCAGAAAATCATCATTTTTCTTGCTTCTTAGTAGGCAAATAAAACAATGCAGAGTCACTAAATACTAAAGAGAGAAATTATAAAACAGTTTTTACTTAAACTAAATGATCAAACAAATAATGATGGTATTAACTTTAACTGAATGGGGATATTAAAGATCTGTGGTCACAGAAGAAGTCATAGAATATAGAATCAGTAGAACTTCTCAATCAAAGTATTTTGAGCTTGTCATCCAGAAAGATGCTGGAGAGAAATGGTAAGGGAGAATGTTTTCTGTTTTGTTCATAGTTCAGAGCATATCACCAGTTAAAAAGTGGAAAGTATCAGTGAACAACTAACACAGTTGAGGTCAATGACAGTTTTTACCTTCCTCTTTAGAGAACTAGAATTTCTTCTTATTGAAGACAGAAAATACATGACTTCACAAGAAATGCGCATTTGCTAATTAGTTTCTGTTTTAACATGCAAGAGTCTTTGTTGAACGGTTAAGCTCAACATAATGGTAGGTTGAAATTCTTCTCAAAAATCTTTACATAATATGTTGTCAAAAATACTACATATTTACTTATTTCAATGCATGAACACTGACAATACTTTCGAATCAAAAACATGAAAAAAGAAATTCACTTCTAAAATTTATACTGAATAAGATGACAGTACAAACTTTAAATGGAGGTTTAGACTTCCACATAGATGTCCATGCCAGTGCAGTTACGTTTGTTTGTATAATCATGAAAAATCAAAAAAAGCCAGTCTCATCATTTTTTCTAAGTGAAATGTGAATGTAATAATATCTGGATGTTTTGTAGTCTGTATTCAGTACAGGTTTCTTCTTAAACTGTTAATCTCTGAACCTGCAATGTATGCAGATCATCAGCATTTCTTTAGTAAACTCATTTTTCCCTCTCCAGTAGCTTTCTATGTTAGTTTTATGAACATAAAATTCAATCAAATCAAAACAGAATAAAAACCTTCAAGAAAAAATAAAACATTCCAAAAAGTAGAACTTCTCTTCCTTTTGCACGAAATCTCTCTTCACAGAACTCACAATTCCTAGATAAAACAGCCACATTTGCCAGTACGGAGCATACTAAATGCCATGAAGCTTTAAATTTTGCTTTTCATTTAGACCACAAAGGGCAAACAGTGAGCTTGGGAGATTGTCCAAGCAAGCTGAAAGAAGCAGGCTCCAAATAGCACAAATCTTTTGTAAACAGATCACTGCAGCCCTACTTCATATAGTCCACAGAGAACTGCTCTGCATGATAAGTTTACAGTCTTGAAAGTTGAAATCGGCAGAGTTAAATTTTCTTCATTCACTTTCAATGCAAAACTACACTTCCAGTGGTTCTCTGTAGGCAGTCTGAGTTTGCTGCATTGTGGAGTCAAAAAGTAGACACTTTCTTTCTTTCCATCTTCAGTGGATGGATTTTTTTTTCCTGAATTGCAACAGACAAGAGGCAGAACCATGTGTAAGACAGAAGTGCTAATGCAAGGTAGATTGCAATTTGATGTGGTGTGGCATTAGATTCTTTAAGCAATCAGAAGCGAACAAAAATAAGTATTGACGTTTAAATGGCATTTATGCATTAAGTTAAACTGTTTGCAAAGGAAATTTATGTGTCAAGGTTATAAAGATTCAAAAAGACACTATTTAATTACCCTTCAGTTGAACAAATAAGTCCAAAAAGGAGCACGACAGGGGACTAATGGACCAGCAAAAATGCAAAGTACCATTCAGCAATAAAGTAATTGGGCAGAACACAGAAAGAGACCAGGATAAATGATTACTTCATTAATTTTAAAATTAAAGGGCAAGATAAGGTGGTCACTATCATGGAGTTATTAAGGTAAAACTGGCCTAATCAGCACAATTTAAATATAAAGAAGTCATCCAATGCCTACTAATTTCAGAAAAGCATGAAATAAAGTAGCTTGGTGCTGCTTTACCAATCAATCCATAAAGATAAGTGTTTTAGTATAAGAGTTTTCTAATTTATTGTAACCTTTGTTTAATGCACTGATTACACTGAGGATGGACAGTTCTCAAAAGGTGTAAGGTCTGCAACAATCTTATCTAACACTGCAAATTTTAGTGTTTCACAGGAAATTTTGTATTACTTGCCTCCACTGTGCTCCCATATACACTTATGATCACCCTTTCCACTTAAATGTTGTCCTCTTCCTAGCTAACTGGAAACCTTTTTCATCTCTTCTTTACAGTATTGTTTTTTCTCTTTCTTTCTTCCTGTGTCAATGGCTCATATCTTTCAACAAAGTGTCTCCCCAAAAGAAACATGTATATACAGAAGTAACAAGTATATAAATTTCTCTGACAGTCAAATCCATTCCATCCTTCTTTATTACTAAAAAATCATTCAAAGGTTCAAATAGCCTTGAGCATTCTTCAAAATACAACCTCATTACTGGACATTTCAGTAAGTAGCTTAAGTGGTATCCAATTCTAGAATATCTCCTATATCACTTTCATTCCAGTGGTGATATTCATTTGTTTACTGCAGAAGCATTTAACATGCTTCAAATCCAATTCACTATGGCTGACTAGCAGACTGTAATAATTCACTTTTTTGTATTATATTATATTATATTCTGAAACTACCATGAAAATGTAACATGTCCTGAGACTAAAAGCCATAGGGCTTCTGCACTGTATGTTTAACCTTTTATCAACATATCATTTTGTTTCCTTTTAAGGTTGTAAACGCGTTCTGGTACAGTAATATAGTCATACTTTCTACTGACAGAATAATGAAAACTAGGCTTTTCAATTTATTAAAAAAGATACACTTTGACAAACATTTAAATGAAAATAAAACATATAATAAAATTTTAAATGTCCAATTTTAGACTTCTTTTTCTAGTCTACCTGACAAATTAAATTTTATGAGGAAAGTTGGGTGAGTATAGGATTAAAAGTACAGATGGATTAAAAGTTATGACAGTATTTCTTGCCTTTTCAAATATCAATTTTTGATAAAAGTTTTATTCTACAAAATGAAAAGTACAAAGCTGGAAATTCTGCTTCACATTCCCCCACTCATTTATCAGACTCATATTTAAGTATGGATTTGACTTATATATCATTTGATATATGAGATATGTAAATTGATAAGAAACACTAAAACCTTGATAATTTTCAGAGAAGGTCTTGCTACCATTTTTAGTGCTAGCTTTCTATGCTATTCGTGAGACCAAGACATTTTGTACATTAGAAATTACTGGCATTTCATTCAAAAGCTATCTGCTGGTATGGCATATGCCAGGAGCATCATTGTGAACTGTGCTGCCAATTTAAATAACATTTTATCTTGAAGTTTTAGAAATAATCTATTTCTGTTCTTTCGGAAACTTCTTAAAAAGTGAAAATGCAACACAAAAGTGAAAATGCAACCAGTCCGATCCTTCCAGAGAATATGTTGCATGATTCAGGCATGCAGATAAGTTACTGGATTTCTCAGTTTTAAGTCCAGATCAGGAAGATTTAACACTTCAGCCTGTAAATAGTTGCCCTTCTATAGAGATCCAAAACATTTTTGAAATGGGTGTTTAAATGCTTTACAGGAAATAGGTAGCAAAGAACAGTTACAGTTAAACAAGACAGCTTTTTTAAATTACTTTAAACAGACCTGTTGCTAGCTTACATATTAAGCTCTCAGTTCAGGTTGTCAGCTTACCAAGTCTCTGTTCGTCAGCTAACGCAGCAGCAATCTTCCCTCCCAAAATCCAGGAAGACTTTCACTTTGTGCCTCTATTTCCAAACATTTCTCTTTCATTCTCACTTTTCAAATGACTTTTATTCTAAACATTTCTTTGATACACTTCCCAAGGATGGTTACCTGATAGAATGTAATATTTGATATGATTTTTTTTCCTGAAATATATTTAGGTATAAATGCAAATTATCAAAATTGAAAACCCCTCAAACTTATATTAGATGTGCATGGGCATGTATTCCTTTTGCTTTTCAGACCAAGTAAGGGTTTAACTCATTGACTCTCACTATAAATGGTTAAAAAGAAATGTGAGAAACTGAGACAAGCTGAGTGAACATAAAAGTATTTTAAAATATTTTCATATGCTCCATTAGGTGTTAAGAAGTAAGCTGAGCATGAGGAAGGTTTTCTTCTAATGATTGCTTTTGGACACATAATGTGTCAGCGTTACCTACGTGGTTTTGTAGCTGTTTCTATGTGACTGTTCTGGGATCCCAAAAGAAGCTCCAATGCCAGAAAGGGATTTCAGTATATTTTTTCCACTCTGTCTGTGATCTTTCTAATTATTTTCTCCTTTTCTCCTTTTCTTTATCCTAGCTATTATTTTTATTATAAACTCTATTGAAGCTAGACAGACTATAGTTTAAAGAAGACATAATTAAATAATTTTGTAAAACGTGAAAAAATACATATAAGGGAGAATATATAAAGCTAAAACAGAAACATTCTTATGAATGAATGAATAAACACATTCTGTATTCTGCTTTTTTCAAACTGATATTAACAACTATTTTCAACCTCTTAATTAATTTTGATCCATATAAAGATCGTCTCATCATAGAACTCTGTGAAATATTGTGTCTTAGGTTGCAAAATAATACTTTAGGTCCTGTAAGATGTTACCATTAGATTATCCAATGGATTTGATGCTAAGGCTAGTGGAAACATAGATGTAGAATCTGAGGAGAGGTTGTAGTGAAGAATAAAATCTCAGGCAAAGTTGTCCTCAGCAAAAAAGTATCACCAATCATCTTGGAAAACGCATTTTGCTGCACAAGAGTACACGGCTTCCTGGGAGGACTAAATGATCACAGAAGGGAAATCCACTGAGGTGGAGGAAGACTCTGGAAGAGTATGTGAAGAAGTACTGTGTATCCTCAGTGCAATACATATCCCGTTGTCAATGTTGTAGTTAAGTGGACTGGGATTCTGTCATTCTGTAACCGTCTTATAAACTTCTTCATGCCTAGTTGAAAATAATAATAATAATAATAACAACAACAATAATAATAATAAAATCCAAGAGAAAAAATATTTCAAAAATAGACATATACAAACTGTATGGATCATATGGCAATTGCAATATTTCAGTGAAAATATACAAATATACATTATTACTTCTGAGAGTAACATGGACTACCTAGGGGTTAATAGGACATGCAGTGAAGGTTAAAGTTGCGCTAGTGAGTTTCAAAGGACATGTATTATTAAAGACCCTGTGCAATAAGCATGTGTTTTGTAGACTATTAGGACATGTCTGCAATGTAGAATAGTGTTCTGATCCACCAAGTAACCTTTTGAAACAATAACAGGGAAGTATATTCACAGTCAATAAAGAAACATTACTATCAGGACCCAAACTGGTACTTCCTCAGAGGACTGCAGTGTGACAATAAATAATAAATAAATCTGCTCTGTTACAGCTTCCTGGGGCTTTCTGAGTTACCATTTAACTTTATGGGGACAATACATCCTCAGTCATTTCATATATACTAAAAAAAAGACCAATTCAAATAACCCAGATTAGATCACAGCAGGGTTAAATTTATGCATTTTTTTTTCTGTGAAATGAATGGGTACTGGCTACTTGTAATTTTTAGATTAAAGTAATTTTATTTAAATACAGACTGTAATCTTACATTGAGATTTGAAATATTTTAATTTAAAAATATTTATATTTTAGATATGCATGATAAAAATGTGATGAGCCATAGAACTGTAGTGTAGAACATGACTATCATGACTAACTCCCATTTTCTCAGTTATTAGAATACTACAAGTCACCATGGAAGTGAGTTCTCTTTCCTTTATACAAATTTTGCAGTCAATTAGTAAAAGACTAGCTAGAATTTATTAGTTTTGAGCTAGAGACAATTTTAAGGTTTGATATATCTTGCTTGCCTGTGATTTAAGGATTCAGTGAAATATGCAGAAAAATCTGCTTAACAGATAGCCTAGATTAAAGATCTAATATGTGAAATGTATAAATAAGATGTCAGTTTGAGAGAATTATGAAATATTTGACATCATCTTTAGTATAACACTTTTTATTCTGTCCAATTTGTTTTAGAATGTTTCATCCTCAATGGAAAGTCATACACAAGAAATGAACAATAAACCAATTATTTTATCTAAATTTGTTGAAGATTAGGTAGTTTTTATAGCTTTCTATTGCAACTAGTTTAGCACAAAAGGAGTAATATCCTAACCAACACCTCTATCAAACATCCTGAGTTGTACTGTGGTGTCCAATGTTGAAGACAAACTGTTACCTAGATTTATTCCAAGTATGTTCTCACTCTCCTAATGTGTCTTCTATTTTGCTATAGCTATGTTAACAATATGATTTTAAATGCAGAACAGCTTAGGTGAATCATCTGTATTTTTCGCAAGAATATATATTCCCAGAAGATTTTATATAAGATGGAAATCATGAAAAATATTCACAGTGAAAACATGACACCATATTACTCTGTGACGCTACTTTTATGCTGTGTCAATGTTTTTATTATTTCTCATTATCTATTATTCATGAATTGTTCAAATATGTTTTGCTATTTTTTGGAAAAAAAAAAAATCTTGTTTATAACTCCTTCAATAGTATTGACTAATAGAGATTTGTATTTGAAAGAGATTTTTATACAATCCTAGATTACTTTGGTTTGGAAAGGTCCTTCAAAAACTATATAATTCCAACACCTTTTCCAATGGTAGGAACACATTTCACTAGTTCAGGTTGCCCAAAGACCTATTCAAACTGCGCATGAATACTTCCAGAGTTGGAGATCCACATCTTCTCTGAGGAACCTGTTCCAATATCTTAGCACCCTTATAGTGAAATATTCCATATGACTAATATAAATCTCCTCTCTTTCAGTGTAAAATTGTTACCTCTTGTCCTATAAGTACAGCCCCTGGTGAAAAGTCTCACTGTCTTTATATGTCTCCTAAAACTATATTTATGGCACAGGGATCTAGAACTCTTTTTTAACCAGCACTGACTACTGTGAATCAATAGTATCTTCATTTTTCAAAGGAGCTTGTGTCTCTCATGATAATTTAGACTGAGTATTCTATCAGTCCATGACAATCTACTATGTAATACTACACAGACCGAGTCATTCTGAATAGTATGTATTAGGGAACGGGGGACTCTGAGCCAGAACATACTGAAAACCAGGTGGAAGAGAATGAGGTGAGAGTAAGTATGGAAGAAACAGAGAAGACAGCTAAGCCTACTGAGGTTTTTTAAATAAAGAAATTTGGCTGCAGGTGGAATCATTAAGTACTGACACTAGATTCCTTCTTGAAAGGATGCAGACCTAAAGAAGTACTCCAGCAATAGGTGTTAGTGTTACATATAAACTGTTATGCTAGATTTAAGCACTGGTCTTGTTAGTCAAGTAACTTCTCTACAGCGAGATGCAGCTGTTTCTGGGAAGTTCTGAAAGAGTAAAGGTTTGGGAATACCATTCCCCAGAGCCACATTCTACCAAATCTCTGTTAATGAGAGCTTGGCTAATACTTATTTTATACATTATATATATAATACTAATACGTATTTTTTGTTGAATTTTTTTCCTGATGTAACTGAAAATTATTGTAATTTGCTTACATTAAACTCATTCCTGATGTCTTGAACCTACTGGAATATGAATCAGAGTTAACATCAATTGAACTACTATATTTTTTTCCTTGTTCCCAGCAATATGTTGGCACTATTAGTTTCATGAGAGTAAAAATGTCTTGTGAATGGCCTTCTACTTTATCCAGGTTATACTGAGAATTCTGTATATTGAATTTGTTAAGGTTTTTTGTTGTTGCTGTTTCTGGGGTTTTTGCATAACATTATTCTGCATCTTTTATAAAATTAAAGCAAATTATGTTCATATGCTGTAACTGTCCTCACTGTGGGATCTCAGTTGAATTATATACAAGGAATTTCAAAGCACTCTCAAATTAAGGGAAAAAACATTTCTACTTGTATGATATTGGATACTCTGTATGTCTTTAATGTTTCAAAAGAAGGAAACATTTAGTTTTATAAAAATTATCTCATTTTTACATTTTATGTTATCAATTTGATTACAGCTTACAAAATTTCTCTTTTCTTTGGTGACTAAAGTTATCTTTTCCCCTTAAGGCAACTTTTTCTTTTAGAATTTTCCTCTTACAATTAGAAGGGCAATAGGGTGTTGGATAAAAAAGCAGCTCTCCTGTTACCTTGCTTCTTTTCCTTTCTGACTCTCTTTTCTCCAAACACTTCTTGAGACATCTATGTCATATTTTCCTCCATCAAGACACTCTTTGTCTTGGCTTGAAAATCACTTGTTTAAGAAAGACCACAGGTGTAAATGCACATGCACAACCTTACTGGGTACAACGGCTCTTGTTCTTGTGTGCACAAACACACTCAAACTCCTTTCCAGGTGCCATGGTTCGTGTTCAAGCCTGAATGTCTTTATGCTTATGTAATACTCTTTAATTTCCTTGTTTTCTCCCCCAGTACATAACTCTACACACTACATTTAATCAAACTAGATTTTTTCTTTACCTTGTCCAAGCTTTGTTTTAATCGTCCATGTCATAAACTCCAACTGCCATTCAAATTAACGAGAGAGGTGGAAAATTTTCATAAAGCTCTGTTTATTACACATGTGGATGTTCTAGTTCTAATGATCATTCTGAGAACAGTTTTAACTAAATACTTATTTCGTACTAGCTAACTGAAATAACCATTTGACAGAGAAAAGCCAGAAAAGAAAGTCCCTGATCATCTGTGCTAAGAGAAAGATTTGTCATAAGAAGTGTGTGTGATTAATATACAAAGTGGAAAAGAATAAACCATTCAAGGAATTGAGATTATACTAAATAAAATCATTATAAATTACCAGTGTAAAAAGCAGAGACTGAGTTATCATGAATCCTTCCTAAAAATTCAACTATAATATTCCTTTCTTTTTCGGCACTCATCACAGTGTTTGCTTTGAGTATTGAGTCATCTTTGGTGTTTTCAGTTCTAAAGAAGCACTTCACTTGTATTATTCCCATCCAAATTACTAAATGCATTAAATCTCATTTGGTGTCAAATTGACCTTGAGTCCAACTTAGTAGTTCTAAGCTGTTACTGTGTCATTTCTAATTCATCACACTCAACCAAACCACAGCAATCAGGAAAACTAAGCATGGAGTCTTTGCTCGGTATACCCATTTCAAAGGAGCTGTGTATTTAAGATGTGAATACATCGATATATGTCAGTATTGACAATGTTTTTTGTTGTATAAAAGTATACAGTTTCTAGTCTTTATGGCATAGTTACTCACTGAGTAACTGGCACTCTGGTTTTTTTTCACTTTTTTTTTTTTTGTGTTAGTCTCATATTGTACACTATCCACAACGTATTCCTGCTGCATGATCATATGTAACAGCTGCTTCATATTATTTCCTACTCAGTACCTGGCCTGAAATCTGGTATCACCTGTCTCAAAGTGGGGAAACTGATCTTTGCCCAGAAGCAGGCAGTGCTTGTAACAAGGCTTTAAATTAGATATGAAGGGAGAAGGGGATAAAACTGGGCCCGTTAGAGATGACTTTCAGGGAGTGGTCACAGGATTAGCGGTGAGACAACTGGCTGAGTTTAAGTGCATCGACACCAGTGCACACAGCATGGGCAAAGAAGCCATAGTGCAGTAGGCAAACTATAACCTAATTGCCATTATGGAAACATGGTGGGATCTCTCCCATGATTGGAATGCTGCAGCAAATGCCTACAAGCTCTTCAGAAAGGATAGGCAAGGAAGGAAGAGTGGTGACATTGCTCTCTGTGGTAGAGAGTGCTTTGATGTTACTGAGCTTGTGTCTGGGGATTATAAGATTGAACTCTATGGGTAAAGATCAGGGGAAAGGCTGACAAGGCAGGTGGGGGTCTGTTATAGACTACCTAACCAGGATGAAGAGACAGATGTGGTGTTCTACAAGGAGTTGGCAGAAGCAGCATGATCACCAGCCCTTGTTTTCATGGGGGACTTCAACTTCCCTGACATATGTGGAATACAACATAGCACAGAAGCAGCAGTCTAGGAGGTCTCTAGAGGATATGGAAGATAACGTCCTTCTGCAGCTGGTGAGAGAGGTCACGAGAGGAGCTGCCCCACTAGACCTGCTGTTCACAAACAGAGAAGGTCTGGTGGGAGATGTGGAGGCCAGGGGCTGTCTTGGACAGAATGACCATGAAATGGCAAAGTTCTTGATTCTTGGTGAAACCAGAAGTGGAGACAGCAAAACTACTACCTTGGACTTCTGAAGGGCAGACTTTGAATTGTTCAGAAGATTAGTAGGAGGGGTCCCCTGGGATTCAGTCTTGGAGGATAAAGGGGTACAGGACAGCTGTTTCCTCTTCAAGAAGGAAGTCTTAAAGGCACAGGAGCAGGCTGTCCCCTGATCTGCAAAATGAGCCATCCTGGAAGAAGATCGGCGTAGATGAACAAGGAGGTTTTTTTGAGGCTCCAAAAGAAAAAGAGAAACTACTTCCTGTGGAAGAAGGGACAGGCAACTCAGAAAGAGTACAAAGAGGTTGTTAAGATGTGCAGAGAGAAAATTAGAAAGGCAAAAGCCCAGCTTGAGCTCAATCTGGCCACTGCAGTAAAAGGTGCTTTGGCTGAGATTCTCAATGCCTTCTTTACATCTGTCTTTAAAAGTCTGAGCAGTTATCCTCAGTGTACTCCACTCTCTGGCCTGGAGGTCTTGGTTGGGAAGCAGAATAAACCTCTCACAATTCAGGAGGAAACAGTCGTGGACCTACTACTCCAAATGGACTGCCACAAGTCCATGGGGCTGGATGAGATTCACCTGAGAGTGCTGAGGAAACTGGCAGAAGTTCCTTCTATTGATTGATTTGGGACACTGCTCTTCATTGTGTTAGTAGGAATATTCCAGCTTAGCCAGGATGTTTAGAGGTTAAGCATTTCTATTACGCCTTCCCTTTCACCCCACTGTTTATAACAACTGACTTAAATTCATGAGATTTTCAATGACTCAAAGAAGCCTACATTTCTGCCATCTTGCATTTTGCATGATCAGTTCCTCTGGGAGCTGTTGTAAATGGTGCTTTGGATTTGGTAAGAGAAACTCAGGTTATCTGTGCATGTACTTGTTCACAGGGGAAACCTTGCCAGCCATTCTAACTCTAAATATCCTCTCTTCTTCATAATTGCAATTACATTTTTATTCTAGGAAGATATTTTGACTTGCTTTACTGTTTCTCAAAGTCTCCTTTCTCATGCAAAACTTTTGTTATCAGCTCATGCAGAATCAGAAATCAGTCCCAGCTGTTCCCTTTGTTATGATTTATCATCTGGAAAGGGTTTTGCTTTATATATACATTCATGACAAAGATTTATCAAACAAAATTGCCCTTAACTTACACCAACTAACTTTTAAATCTCTTTTATTGATTTTTCAGTGCTTTTAAGTGTTACAGAATAAGTTATAAACCAGGTTTCAGGTTCCTAAGCAAATTGCAGGGCAGACAAAATGACTAAGAAAAGATTTTTCCTTAAAAAATTAATACAGTTTGTCCTAACGGAAGTAGATGGTTTTTGAGTCCCCACTGAATTCACTAACAAAACATTTCTTGATTTCAGTGTGGAATATATTTGGATCAAGCAGCTCCTATATGACACTGTTTAGTTTTACACTGTGTGGTAATAACTTAACCATGAAAGCAAATTGCCATTGTTGGAAACAAAATTTAAAAGATTTCAGAAATCTTGCCAGGAATAAATTCAACAGTTAGTCTTAATCTCAATAAAGTTGAAGGTTCAGTATAGTGACTTTTATACACCACAGGATCTAAGACCAAGCAACCAGTTAGTGGGAAATGAGAAAACAAACCATAAATGTAGACGAATGAAGAAGCTGCAAGCAGCATATGTGAACAGTCTCCACATGCAGTCAGTATCATGGAAAATCAGATATTTAAATAATGAAAAGGCTATCAATAACACACATATGCACCTATATGTTTCCCACCTACTGTTTTATTCTTTTATGCATGACATCAGATGGTCCAGATAAATATAAATTTTACAAATTTCAAACTGTATTGGAAAGTAAAAAGATTGATTTTTTTATTATTATTTTGATAAGATTTTTGAAAATTTTTTGGTAAATACTTTGTAGATATGCTTCTAGCTGATAACAAAATACCCTAGGAAGGGAAGGGAATAGAGTTTATATTTCAAAATTAAGTTATTTGCAACTGAAAATCTAAAATACTGCATTCTTATCAGGATGACATTTTCACTGTAAACCTTAAATATTTAGTGAAGAAAGAATTGTACAATGAAAACTATAAATAAAAAACGATAAATTTGAATTTTTGATAATCCATTCTAGTATTTTACTATAGAAGTGTTTGATGGTTCCAGCTGCAGTATAGGCTTCATCACAGTAAATGAACTAAAGCACATACGGAATCTTGCACAGTAGACAGCATACTAAAATCAAATAACAAACATTTCCACTTTTTATGAATCTGCAGATTTGGTTTCTCAAGTAAATATTACAGCATTTGATACCGACAGGCTTTTGATACCCACAAAACTATAGAGCACGAAAAAAGGGCTCAAAGAAATTACAGCTGCATCAACTATTTATTTTCACCACTTACAAATATGGATATTGAAATTGTACCCTATTTAAGATTTTTTTAATCTTGTTCTTTTCACTTTTGTTTTTAATAATAAATTTTAAAAATCTGAAACATGTTAGAATTAGCTTTTTTTTCAGCTGCAACTATGTTGGAAACCAAGTACTTGATTTTTCTCAAGTTTTGATCTTTGTAGTAACTCTACCATAAAGACAGCATTTGCTTCAGTGTTGATTAATTTTAGTCTACAGTTTGGAAAGACACATTATACAGCACTTTCAGGAGAGCTATGAAAGTTTATGGTAGATTCAGTCAGTCAGAATTGCTACTGGAATCCAAAAGGCAAATACCATGAAGGAACAACATTTCATCTTTTCCAGTACAAAGTGTTATTTGGCTTATAATAGTTCTGTAAAAGTACAAAGGGAAGTCAAGGACGAGTAGAACTATATTAGAAGGCAGCCAAAGTATAAATTCCTCCTAAACTTATAATTTTCTTCTAATAAGCCCCTTTCCTCCCATGCTAGCAGGTACTCAAGGACATTAATATCAGGACTAGATTCCTGCTTTTTACTGAGTCTCAGTACAGTTTCTCTGAGCTTAGTTATTATTACTTCTAACACCTGAATATGGCAGTTCACATGACTTGATGAGGATACTACACCACAGAAAGTAGTCTATAAAGCAAGAGTACACTCACACAGCTTCCTTGTTCATATCATGGCTTCATACAGGAGCTGACAGGTCAGAGATTTGCCAGGATTTACTTTTCCTTTACTAGACATAAGTTTAACAATCTATGATATGATAAAATTCTCAGGCCCTGTGGAGATCTAAAATCAGTTTTCCTGCATACTATGTTCAGTGTCTATCTTGTAAGTTGACATAATTTTTTTATGAGAAGGGAAATAGTATATAAAGTGGGAAGAACTCATAATTCATGTGTAAATGAAATAAAATCTCTGCCCCGCAACAGTCACAATCTCTCCCAATTCCATTTCTTCCTGGACAGTCAAGATAGTTTGTTGAGCTTACTTGTACACTGTTCGTCAACCCTCATTCGTATTGCGCAGAGAAAGCAGATGTTCATGAGGAATTACCAACACTGTGTAGCTAATTCAGCAGAACCCTGAAGCATATCATAATAATAGCTGAAAGTAAATACTAACGTTTAATTGATTCCACGTTTATTAAACTATATCTTTCCTTTTCTGAATCATAACCATAAACAGGAGGTTGGTGACACATGCAGATATAATTCTGAAGGCTACAGTAAGGTTACCAATCCTATGAGAAAAATATGATTTGTCACAATCATCTGAAGAATGAATTAGTAGAAAGGCAATAGGCACAACTTAATATTTTAGGGAAAATAACAGTGCCAATTAAAATATTGTAATAATTTAAAATGTGAAGAATTTCAGTGGACTCAGATTTTTTTCATATATTTTTTTCCCATTCCTTTATACAGCTAAGTGTTCAGTATCAGGGAATCTCTCTAAATATTCCTATCATTGTGTCTTCCTCTACCATGAGGATGTTTTCCCCATTGAGAAAGGTATAACTATGTCAAACTCAGCACATATGAAGACAGTTTGATATTTGCACTTCAGGCTGACCCTACTCCCATGTAGTATTTTCTTTTTACTTCTGCTCACATGCAGGTCTGAAGAAGAGATTACGTATTCCACTTTTATTTATTTTATTTTCTTCCTGTTGTTCTCCAGTGTTAACCATCTCCAGAAGACCTTGTCCACCCACTGCTGTGGCATGCACCACAAAGCCTGCAAGTGTTTCATCACTCATTGTGCTCTGGGAGTAATACAAGACACACAAAAAACAACCTGAAACTATTACCTTTGTGTGACAGCAACCCTTCAAGGAATAAGAGGCTATGTTTTTCTAGATAAAAAGTCAGTAACTATGTAAATAATGTAAATAATGTAAATCCAAGTTTAGTAATTCAAAACATGGAAGCCAGAGGAAAGTGCAAACAAAATCTTTATAAAGCTACATAAAGTTCCAGCTATCAAGCTACTAAGTTTTTGAGAGTCAGAACAAGGATTTCATCAATTTGTCATACACTTTTTTTCTGAGCAAAAACTTCAAACAAAAAAAAAGATTTTTTTTTAGTTGATTTGATTTGTTTTGGATGTTTTAGTTTTTTTAGGGTTTTTGTTTGCTTGCTTGTTTGTTTGTTTCCTATCTGCTCATAATCTCTTGGGTATTAAGTTTTGGGCTTAATACATGCTTTGATGAAGCAGCATCAGTTTTCTGACATGGGTCTGAAGCCGTCTGCAATGCAAATGCACAGATTTTATGATAAGCACAACTCATGGCCTAAAGGTACTTTCTGGCAACAGGAGGTATTTTAGTTTAACACATGTAATCTTTTAAGCCTGAGTACAAAAAATTCTTTGCTGTCAAAACATTAAATTTTTCTGCAAATAGAATCTTAAAGAACCATTGAACATGTATTTTCAGTATTTTTCAGAGATTCTTAGGGTAACATAAGCAGTTAGATTTTAAAAATAACAAATAAACAAACAAAAAAAAGCAGTATGTCTGGATGGTTGCAAGAGTCCATTAAGGAAGGCTGCAGGAATTCATTTTATTGAATCTTCCAGATGTCAGTAAATTTTCTGTAAATTTCTTTCTACTTACCTAGAAAATGTTGTTATTTCAAATCAGTTTATTTTGTTGTTTGAGATTACTCTTCTATACAGTTAGCCATGTCTTTAAAAAATAAATCTTAATGACGTTTCACTTTTTTGAAAACTACGCACAATATTTCTTTACACGGATTGGTACCTATTATCAATTATTTGTTATATCTATTTGTAATTAAATCTTATATAATTGCTATTTGTTACCATTCAGTCATTTTGTCATTTATTTTAGCTTTGTGAAATATCTGGGTGTACAAAATGAATGCTGGATAACTTGCTCATGATCCTATGAACTTATATAAATAAAATTCACAAGCATGACAGCTAAATTTATCCAAGTAAAAACAGTTTGGCTTTAAAATTCCAGTTACTGTACAACAGGAGGAAAATCATTCTCTTTCAGTCATTAAAGTTAGAAATAAACTTGAATTGTAGATATTTAGTCTCAAAACCAAAACATTTCTCTATACAAGCCATCATTTCTACACTTTTAACATGATTCTCTGTGATTGGTTACCGTCAGGAAATATTTAATTTGCATGGTTAAATTATCGTTTACTTAAGGAAGGAAAAAATCAGCTGTGCCAATATGAACCTACTTTAACAGTTTAAACCAAAACTCCAGTATTTGCAAAAGTGTGCTTGAACTGAGGTTCAAAATGCAGAAATCTAAATAGTGCTGCCTTTATCTTCCTTAAAAAGATTCCTGTAATTTGAAGATGTAAAAAAAAAATCTAAAAAACTTTAAAATTCTTAGTTTTTTGACAAGGAGATATTTCAAACATCTCTTCACATTTGCATGTATATAGCATGATATTCTTAGAATAATACTCATTATTGCCAGCATCACATTAACACAACAGGCAGAAATTGAACACTTGATTAAAAAAAAAATAAAAAAACCAAACAGTACACAATGAATTGTTGGATGCTGTTTTGAACCTTTGAAGGTCAGAAGAGCAGTCAATTTAAGTATGGATTTGTCCTAGTCTCAAAAAATGGGGGCAGGTGCAATTTAGAAATGATCATTCTTATACTGATCACCGCTATTGCAATGGTACTTGCTATTAAATCACACCCAGAAAAAAATAGTGACCTAATTGTTCCATGTGAACTTTAGGTTCCAAATTCAAAATTAACTAAAGGATATTGTGAAAAACTAGACTATAAATAACAATGGGACATCAATACAAGTTCAGCCAAAATGAGTGTAAATCAAATTTGGTTTAGCTTGTACAGTGAAGCAGAGTACATAGTTCTAATGTTATTTGATTCAAAACATTATCTGAGTTTGCTGTTATTCATTCATTTTATCTTGAAAAACTTGTTATTTGTGTTCATGTTAGATCATGAAATGTGAATATTCTGGAGCAATAATTTAAAATTTTTGTGTGAAATTGTCAGGCCTTCATCAAGATGGCCATCTCCTTAGGAGGCTCAGTCCGTGAAAAGTGAAATGACAGTTTTGCTTCCTCACAAGTTCCTGTGTAGTTTCATTTCTTTCTTTGTCTCTTCTCAATTGTCTTCTTTCAGAGGAAGAAAGATGATTGTGTTTTACTTTATTTCCTCTGGGTTGGGCAGTACTTACACTTATGTAAAACTTGATAGTGTGATAGATTTGTTGGGATAGAAAATGTCAGTAATGCTTGGATAAGTGTCTACATAGTCTGCATTTTAATTTAGTTTATAAATCACAGAAATTTTACTGAGGAAGATTCTGGTCTAACATATTTTCTGTTATTTTTGCCCAGACTAATTCACTTCAGTATATCTTGATATCTTTTTTCTCTCATGTACTGTATTCATATCAATAATACCAGAAATTTGGAAACAAGTTACAAATATCTAAATACCAAAATACAAGAACACCAAGAGTATTTTTTGATTGAGAACAGAAATAAAATTTGATATCCAATATTTCATATATTTCATACAAGTGCTGAAGACAACCGTGCCATGTAATGTGTTTGGACAAAAACAGGCCAGTATTGATTTTAAGGGGTGAAAATTCTGCTTAAGGAACAATTCAAAGACTCGGAAAATGTGTTACATTTTGTCTGAATATTTAAAATGGGGGAAAGAATATCTTTTAATTATTTAAAACTCTTCAGAACTTCAGAAAATGCTATCAGTATTTATGGATTCACGTATTTACATATGCACTAGTATTTATGGATTCATGTATTTACATATGCACTAGATACAGAATAAGCCCTAGAATTTTTTCCATATAGATTTCATACATAATAATTCTTTATTAAGAAATGAAAGCAAGAATTATAAAAGAACTCATATACAATTACCAAAAAACGAAAATATATTATTTTTTTATTATTATTCTCAATGGATATATCAAAATTGAGACCTGTGGAGTCTTGCTTATCATTATACATTTTTTAAAGCCATTTTAGATTTTTAATTTAATATCCTGACAGACTTTCTGAAGGTATGTTGTGGGGTATATATGCTACTGTCTACTGAAAGAACAGACAAATATAGCCTTTGTTAAATAACTGGTAACATTTCGTGATCACAACCTAGAATTCAAGGCAGGCTTCCACCATCCCAATATCTGCCAGAAAGACTGGGTCTCAGTATGAGCAATTGAGAAGATTAATGGAGTATGTTGAAGGTAATTTCTTGATACAGATAACAGCTGAGACCAATTAGGCTTTAGAAATTACTTTCTCTGTGCAGACAAGGAGGAACAGGCTAAGAATGCAAAGATCTATGGTAGACTTAAAATTGAATAGCTAAGTTGAAAGGGACCTTCAAAGATTACTTAGTAAAACTGACTGACCACTTCAGAACTAAACAAAAGCTAAAGCATATTGTGGAGGGTACTGTCCAAATACTTCGTATGTACTGACAGGCATGGGGCAGCAACTGTCTCTCTAGGAAACTTGTTCCAGCATTTGACCACCTTCATTTTTTCTCATTTCCAGTCTGAACCTCTCCTGGCAGAGCTTTGTGCTATTCCCTTGCGTCCTGTCCTGTCATCAGTTATCAGGGAAAAGAGATCGGAACCTCCCTATCTACTTCCCGTCCTCAAGAAGGTGTGGAGAGCAATCGTGGTTTCTCAGCCTTCTTTTCTCCAGACTAGACAACTCCAGTGCCCTCAGCTTCCCCTCACAGAACAGGTCTTCCAATCCTCTTACTGGCTTTGACTTCCTCCTCCGGACACTTTCAGGGACCTGAACATCTTTTTTATACCATGGAACCTAGAACTGTACACAATACTTAAGGTGAGTCTGCATCAATGCTGAATATAGTGGGGGAACAACCTCTGTTGACTGGATGACTGTGCTGAGTTTAAAGCACCCCACAATGCAGTTTGCCTTCTTGACTTCTGCGGCACACTCTTGGCTCTTGTTGATTCTTCTGCCACCAAAACATCCCTTTCTGCTGAGCTGTGCTTCAGCCACTCATCTCAGAGTCTGTGTCTGTGTCAGACATTACTCCATCCCAGGTGCTGATCACATCATTTAACTTCATTGGACTTCAAGCCACTGATGCCAATTCTCCAATGTATTTAGGTCCTGCTGCAAGGTCTCTCATCCATCCAGAGAGCCAACAGCACTTTGTAGTTTAGTATTATCAGCAAATTTTTTGAAGGTATATCCCATTCCTGCATCCAGATAACTGATCACTTGGTGAATAAGTGACTGAGACACACGGTGAAATAACAGCCCTCTCAGTCTTCTTTTCCCCAAGCTGAACAGACCCAGGCTACTCAGCCCTTCCTCATATGAGAGATGCTCCAGACCCTTTATCGTCTTCGTGGCCCTCCAATGGGCACACTCTAGGTGATCCCTGTTTCTTGAAACTGGAAACAGTATTCTAAATGTGACCTCACCAGGGCAGAGTAGAGAGGGAGGATTACCTCCCTTGACCTGCTGGCTGCTCTATTTTTAATGCTCCCAGGATCCCATTGGCCTTCTTGGCCACCAAGGCACACTAATGGGTTATGGCCAAACCTTTTGTCCACCAGGACCCCCATGTCCTTCTCCCCAGAGCTCCTCTCCAGCAGGTAATCCACTAACCTGTACTGGTGTGGTTATTTCTCCCCAGGTGCAAGACTCTACACCTGCTCTTGCTAAATCTCATCAGGTTCCTCCCAGTCTGATTCTCCAGACTGAGACATATTTCAATGCATTACAGTGTTTATGTAATATACATTATAATTCTTTGTAATATTGCTTGTTTATTACATCTTGTTGGAGTTTTGGGTGGCGGTGTTGTTTGTTTGTTTTTTTTTTTTTGTCATTGTTGTTGTTTCTTTGCTTGTTTCTGTTTGTTTTTTTGTTTTGTTTTTTATTTTATATGATGAACATTTTATTTTTGTCCTTTTCATTCTTAAGGGAATTTGTCTTCTAAAAGAACAATGCAGTTTATCAAATAAACAGTAGTTTAAGTAACTTCATAGCTCTGAATGGAAGTAGTAACAACTGAGAAATTCTAGAATGAAATATTGCTGTTAACTTTTTTCCTTAATGACTTAAATTAAGAAAAACATGAAGGTAGGGTGATAGCATTTAAATGAAGCAAATTTTACAAAGTTTTTACAAATTCCTGCACGTTGAAGACTTATTTGAACAAAATATTTAAATCCATGTTTCAATATATATCTTGAATCATGTGATACTCCTCTTGAAGGAGGATGACTTATCCTAGTAATATTTAACAGTAGAAAAATATGAAATTAATTTATTGTTTAGAGTCAAAAATAATGCAAGCAACACACATGAATCAATAAATCATTAATTTACAAGGTACAAATCTTTATTATTATTATTATT
>VXAB01005764.1:0-52153 GCA_013399175.1 Odontophorus gujanensis | reverse complement strand
CGGCTGGGTGTAAGGGGTGAGCATCCCAAGTGGGTGCAGGGCTGCAGGAGGGCAGATGCAGAGGTGCCTCCTCCATCCCTGCCCGGCCCCATAGCTGTGGGGCTGGGGCTGCACCAGGCTCGGTGCAGCTTCCTTTGGGTTTGGGTGTGGTGCTCGAGCGCCGGGAAACCAAAGGAACCACATCCGTGCGTGGCAGTGGGACCTAGCAGCAGGGATGCGGGCAGTGGGTCGGCACTCATCCTTCCTCCTGGGGTGCAGCTGAGGGTGGGATGCACAGAGCTGAGCGCTCCGAGGCTGCAGGTCCTGGAAGGGATGAGTGAAGGAGGTGCACCCGGTGCCTGGAGGACCTGCAGCCAGGCAGCGGTGGGTGCTGAGGACTTTTGGGAGGCTCTGCACTGTGGCTGGACTCGTGCCAGGAGCCAGAGGGCTTTCTCCAAAGCGTGGAGAAGGGTGAGGGAGTGGGGCTGGGTGCACTCGGGAGGCTCCTCCAGCATCAGAGCTGCTCCTTGCCATAGCCTCAGGGGCTCCTTCTGAAGCTGCAGAGACTCGGGGCACTTAGAGCAAGCTTCCCGAAGCTGTAGGGCAGGGGCTGGGCTGATACTGGGGCAGAAGCAGGCGATGCATCGCCAGTGCAGGAGGATGCAGGAGGAAGCCATGCATGTGTTCATCACCACTCCTCCATCCTCGGGTACGGACAGAGGGGCAGCACCCCTGCACAGGCTCATTTGGGTTTGGGGAACAGCATCTCATGGCTTCAGCCCCACAGCAGCAGCACTCCATCCCACCCACGCCCCAACGCTGCTTCACTGTGCACACAAAGCCCCATCTGCACAAAGCCCACCTACCCGCCGCTCTGCGGGGTCATGTGGCTGCAGCACTTCATTAACGGGAAGCCAATATAAGTTCCCAGCGAGCATGTGGGGAGGGAGGACATCGAGGCAGAGCGACACTCAGAGAGAGCCCCGCAGGGGGTGGAGGTCAGTGCCCACTGCGGGGATGGGGCTGTGGGGCGGGGAGCCCGTGGCATGGTGTGGGGTGGCTCTGTGGGGTGAGGAGGGTTCGATTTGGATTCAGTCTCCTGCAGAACCCACAGGGACCCAAAAGGCCCCAAACCACTGAGCCCAGTGTGTGGTGGGGAGAGGAAAAGGTTCCCCTGTGAGCACGGGGAGGCCCTCGGCCTCTCCATTCATTGCAAAAGGAGCTTTGGCAAAACACAGGGACGTCCTTTTGGGGACACCGCTGTCACAGCGTGGGAAGCTGCTCCCATCAGCTCAGCACACACTCCTGCTCACCATAAATCTGGCTGGGAAACACCGCTGGCACCGGGCTGACGCTATGCACGTTGCCCCAGGACCATGCTGAACGTGCTGCTGCTGTGCTATGGGCTGCTGCAGGGGATCCAGGCTGTCCTCAGCTCGGACCTCGGCCACAGTCCCCTGCAGAAGATGAGCACTGGGCTTGATGAGGCAGACAGAGCCCGCTACTCCAGCCTGCTGCGCAGGGCCAAGGAGGCGTCAGCGGAGCTTGCTGGTGAGTCCCACAGTCCCCAGCCCTCCTGAGACAGCCAGGTTCCCTGAACTGAAGCAGGGAGCTCACCTTGCCCAACCTCTCCGTGTTTCACAGGTGCTCTTCCTAAGCCAGACTTGGATCAGATGGCCCTGGAGGTGCAGGAAGGCGATGGTAACCTCGTGCAGAAAAGCAGCGTGCTGGAACCACAGGTAACAACAGAGTGAGAGCTTGTTTTCCTAAAGACACCCAAAGCCAGGGCTGCTTGGGGCCGTACCAGGCTTCTCCATAGCAAACGCTACACAGGGAGGGAGCATCCCCTCACTGCCTGCTGAGGGAGACAGGGGAGCTGGAAGTAGATGGGCCAGGAAAGCCCCTCTGCTTGGGGTTGGCCTTCTGCAGGGGCTGGGAGGTTTTCCTGCCTTGTTTCCTAAGAAGTTGTGGGATCCCAACCTTCCCTGCCCACATTTCCGTAACGCTGAGTGGGTGTGAAACATCCTCTTTTCAAAATTGCTCCAGCCAGACCAATTGTTCAGTTCAAAATCAGAGGGCACTTCCAGCCCGGGGGAACGGGAGCAATAAATCAAGGGCTGCTGGGTCCTCTGGGAGGAAAACACTCACCACACTTTCCCTTGCAGCATGTATGCAACCTGCCCTGCTGTCCCCTGGGGGAGAGATGGAGACCCGTGGGGTTCACGGATGAAGTGATGCAGGGCATGAGGAATATCCCAGGATGAGAGATCAGAGAGACCAGGGTTGTTTTCCTATGGACAGATAGTTAAGGGATCCTTGAAGGGAGGTAACCTGGAGGGGAATGCTTCAGCTGGATAGGAAGAGGGGAATCCCAAGCAGGTCTGATGCCCCAGGTCCCTTGTGCTCAGGGGGCAGCAAGCAAGGCACAAAGAGGAGCTGGCAACATCAGCGTCCAACCCCAAGCCCCCTTGTTTTAAGAGCACGTGAATTCTGGGTATCTCAGCCTCCCGTACGAGAGGGAGGTGCCTCAGGCCCTCCAACACATCTTTGCAGGCGAACCTTCCCCCTCCTCCTCTCCCCTGCAGGCACTGCCCACAGCCCTGCAAGCTGCAGGCCGGGAGGAGCGCTCCCCTCGCCGCTGCGTGCGCCTCCTGGAGTCCTGCCTGGGCCACCAGATCCCCTGCTGCGACCCCTGTGCCACCTGCTACTGCCGGTTCTTCAACGCCTTCTGCTACTGCAGGAAGATCAGCAGCACCTTCCCGTGCGGCAAGAACTAGCTAGCAGCCATGCTGCAGGGCTGCCCGCTTGCCCCCACCGGCCTCCCCCTCTGCGGCTCCAATAAAGCAGCAGATAGACAGCACTGCTGAGTGTGGGATGCGGGCTGTGCTGGGAACAAGGGGATACGGGACATCCTTCCTGCCCAGGGAACACGTCGAGCTCGGCACCACAGCATAGAATCACAGCACGGTTGGGTCAGAAGGGACCTTACAGCCCACCCAGCCCCACTCCCTGCCGCGGGCTGGCTGCCCCACAGCTCATGCTGCCCAGGGCCCACCCATGGCCTGGGGCACCTCCAGGGGTGGGGCACCCACAGCTCTGGGCAGCAGTTACAGTGCCTTGCCGCCCTCTGAGGGAGGGATTTCTCCCCGACACCTGACCTGCATCTCCCTTCCGTTAGTTTAAAGCCTTATCACTATCATACCGTGCAAAAACTCAGCCCCCGCTCCTGCCCCCAAGCACAGGAAGGCCGCAGGGAGATAACCCCAGAGCCTCCCCTTCTCCACGCTCAACACAGCCGGACCCCACAGGCTTTCCTCACANGGTTGTGTGAGGCGTTGCTGTGTGTTTCCAGCCCGGGAAGCCGGTTTGCTACGCTGAGGCCGGAGATGAGGTGTTGGGCATAGTCTGATCCGTGCCTGAAGCGTGCGATTAGCTTCTGCTAGCAGGCAGCGTGCTCCCAGCTTTGGAAGTATTTCTTGTGTTCAAACCAAGCAGTACTGCAGTGCTTGGAAATCTCAGAGGGGAGCTTCCCTTCCCCTGCTTTCTTTGGGCTGCTCCTGCTTCAGCTGCTGTCTCTTTTACAGATGAGTGTGTACAAAGCTGGGGTGGTTTTGTGTCGCTTGTTGCCCTCGGTCAGCTCATCCCAGCAGCAGCTCCTCTGTGCCACTGCCACACTTAACGTTTGTCACTCGTAGGTGTAGGAGCCCGGGTCAGCAATCCACCTCTAAATCATGAAGGCCAAAACAGGCTCGTCGTGGAGATGAATTGGAGCAGCTGCTGATAGATGGTCAATGGGTGTATAATTAGAGTCACAGAATGGATGAGGTTGGAAGGGATCTTCAGGCTCATCCAGTTCCAAACCCCATTGTGTGATTGGTTGCTCCAGCAGAACAGACTGCCCAGGGCCTGGNCTCAGCCCCCGCTCCTGCCCCCAAGCACAGGAAGGCCGCAGGGAGATAACCCCAGAGCCTCCCCTTCTCCACGCTCAACACAGCCGGACCCCACAGGCTTTCCTCACAGGAGAGCTGCTCCCGCCCTCAGAGCCAACCCGCGGGGTGACGCGTCACCCCACCCGAACAGCTCAAACATCCCGAGACGGCAGCGAGCAGAGCCGGGAGAGGGACAGGACCCGGCGCACGGCCTTATAAGCGCGGCTTNTGTGTTCAAACCAAGCAGTACTGCAGTGCTTGGAAATCTCAGAGGGGAGCTTCCCTTCCCCTGCTTTCTTTGGGCTGCTCCTGCTTCAGCTGCTGTCTCTTTTACAGATGAGTGTGTACAAAGCTGGGGTGGTTTTGTGTCGCTTGTTGCCCTCGGTCAGCTCATCCCAGCAGCAGCTCCTCTGTGCCACTGCCACACTTAACGTTTGTCACTCGTAGGTGTAGGAGCCCCGGTCAGCAATCCACCTCTAAATCATGAAGGCCAAAACAGGCTCGTCGTGGAGATGAATTGGAGCAGCTGCTGATAGATGGTCAATGGGTGTATAATTAGAGTCACAGAATGGATGAGGTTGGAAGGGATCTTCAGGCTCATCCAGTTCCAAACCCCATTGTGTGATTGGTTGCTCCAGCAGAACAGACTGCCCAGGGCCTGGAAGAGGGTCCTGGGAGGTGTTCCTGCTGCCCTGCTGGTCAGCAGTCTCAGCTAGCCCCGAACTTTATCCCAGCAGGCTGCTTCCTCTTTGTGATCTTTCTGAATTTACAGCTTCTCTTTTCTCCCTCCCCTCTTTTTGCATCCTGAACCAAATTGCGTAAACCTGACTCTCCCTTGGAGCAGTGTTTTCTACATTTGAAATGACTCAATTTGAACTTCCCATTTCGTTGCTCTTATTTCCTTACTGTCTTCTCCAGACAGCTCTGTGGTGGCTGCTGCTGTGCTCAGGCTTCACTCAGACCATAAAGGTTGTTCCAAGTTCTCTGCTCTTCTCCCTCCTCCTCTACTTGGCTTTCTGCATCCCTGCCTGGTGTGCTCTTGCAGAAGGCTTTTCCTTCAAAGCTCGTGATCACTTATGTAGGTCTGTGGTCAGACGGCTTCTCTCCTCTGTCCCTGTGGCTCTGATTTTCCTGACTCACTAGTAGTTTTTTGTGCTCTGTAGGCTTTAATGTGAATTCTCGCTGCACTGATTCTACGTACCGGTAGTTTATTGGTAGCCAAAATAATTAGCTAGGCACAAAACACTCATGCACTCTCATCTGCTTTCCTGTTCTGCCTTCACCACCACCTCTTGGTGTGACACCAGCTCTGCAGACCTCTGCTGTGGGGAAATCCTAAAATGCTGAGGCTGTCCTGGTGCTTGCCTTGGAAAGAATCAACTCCTCCGTGTTAGGACATGAGCTGACAGCTTGATGCTGCTGGATGGAGGAGATCATGCTTTTCTGCATGATCCTTTGTGGCTCTCTGTCTGATAGCAAAGTAAGCTGATTAAAACTCTTGCTTCCTGCTGAGACAGCTTGCTGCTGCCTTAGGGAGCCATATAGCTCAGAGTGATCAGGCAGGCTCCTGAGCTGGCTTTAGAAAGGGCTGGGAGATGTGACCAGAATTGGAGTGAGAGCACAACAGCTGTTTTGGCTTAAGCTTTCTCTAGAAATCGGGAGTATGTTTAATCCTTTCTTTCAGCACCAGAAGGCCTGATGCTTTGGCTGTTCCTCAGGCAGGGCCCTGCGTGCTGGGTACCTCTGCTCAGTACGTTTGGAGCTTGCTGCAACCAATTCCTGCTTCTGACGCAAGGTGTCAGTGAAGAACGTGGAGCTGTTTTCCTCTGCTTCCTTTGTGCAGGCACAGATCTGCTGTGCAGACTCTGCCTTGGCTAACCAAACTTATGACTCACCTAGATTCCTGCTGTCAGAGGGGTACTGTGCTGTCTCCGGCTCCTAGAAGCTGCCATTGCCTCTTAGAGGTCTGGTATCTGCTCTGCAGGATGTTAAACTGTTGATAGTGTTTGACAGCTGTGCCACAGTAGGAATCAGAGTCGTTTCAGTTGGGAGGGACCCTTAAAAGTCATCTAGTCCCACTCCCCTGCAACGCACAGGGACACCCACAGCTCCATCAGTGCTCAAAGCCCTTCCAGCCTGACCTTGGCTGAGTGCAGGGATGGGGCACCACTGCCTTTCTGGGCAGCCTGTGCCAGCTGCCCTTTGGTGCTGGTGGGCTCTGCAGCAGAAGGTGAAGAGCTAGAGGTAAAGCAGTGGTGAGGAAAGGGCTGCAGAAGTCACTGCTCTGAGTCCGGTTTTGGTGTGGTGTAATTTGCTGGCTGGCAGCAGAGCAAAGGTGGCACCTCACTGCTACCGGTGTGGTGCAATCACAGAAAAGGTCTTATATTCTGCAGAAAATGAATTGTATTTGGGCATTCCTCAAGTCAGATTTCAGAGAATCCATTTCAGAAGCATCTGAAGTGGTTATATAAGCAGAAGTGATGAGGGGAGCAGCGAGAGCTGCAGCCTTCTGAAGGAGGTGTGGGTGATGAGCTGCTCTGCAGGCTGCTCCACAATCCCTCCCTCTGTTACTTTGCTGCCTCAGGCCTGGGAGGAGGCAAAGCAAATTTTGATTTCTGTATAAGCAGCATCAAACTGGGAGTGCCTGAGGTGAGAAGTGGCTGCTGGAAGTACATACCATGGCAATCTTGAGCACTACTGCAATGGATACCCAGCAAGAAGAGGATGAGGTTCCATCTTGCTGTTGTGCTCTTGCACAGAACAGTTTTCTGGGAGCTGTGAACTGGCCTTAGTTTACCAGGCTTGATGGGGGAGAGAACAAAAGCAGCGTGGTAATTCAGGAGCTCCCTTGCCAAATGCTGGTTCAGTGTGTTCTCAAAGTGCGTGAACCACTGGGAGAAATGCTGGAACAGGGATGCATACCTCTCAGCAGCCAACCCTGGGCTGCTGACATGCAGTGGAGGGGATCTCAGGCAATTGCTGCTGCTGCCAGGTCTGAGCTGTGCTGGGGGCTGAGCTTTGGGAGAGCCTGAGGCTTGCACCAGGGGATGCTTTGAGTCAGGCTTTGTAAATCCAGTCCAGTTTTTGGAAAACAAGCTCTGTCTGCTTGGATGCTGAGGGATGCAGAGGAGGTCAGTTCCTGTAGCTTGTGGCTGGCCTTCCCTGTTGAAGCTGTCTCCAAGTGTTATATAAACACGGCCCCTATTCCAGTTACATCACCTTGTGTTGGCTCTTGAGCTGTGGTGTGGGGGCAGCCCCTTGCTGAGCGGACAGAAAGCAGTTGGTGGGGGTCTGCTCTGAGCTGTGGGTGATGGCACTGTCTGAGCAGAGCCAGCGTGCAGCGAGCTGCCCTCTTCACATCCATTAGTCCCTGCTGGTGGCACTCCAGCATCAAGTAGGCAGGCAGCAAAGAGGATTCTTGCAGCCTGGAAAGTAGGAACTGAGCTGCAGGGGTGGTGGCATTGGAGCTGCATGTCACAGCTGAGCGCTTTGGAAGTGTCCCTGTTGGAATAAGACCTGGTAGGGTATGCAGTAACTGCCTTCTCTCCAAGCTCCCCCATAGCTGCAACACAAATTAATGGGACATTTGCACAGACTCAGCTTTCATTGGGGCTCTGAGCGATGACAGAGCTTAAAGTACTACTGATTGTCATCAGTAACAATTCCACGTGTGCCAAACTGAGCTGAAGGGAGCTCTGACTTTGGGCATAATCCAATTTTGGGGTGTTTGACTGTGTGATGGGGGACATATTGAAAACTCTGCTGTCACAGTTATCCAGGCCATGTTTTTCCCCATCTCAAAGGTTTGTAGTATCTGATAGAATAAAGCACAGCTGTTAACTGTGTCTGGTGAGCAGAGATCTGGGTGAAGTTTCTGCTTTGCTTCAACCATGGTGCGTGTCTTTGGGCAAGGAGCTCTCTGCTGCGTCCAGGATTCCTTATTGAAAGTAAATGGAGTACAAAACTCTCCTGGAAACGGCTGAGAAACATGACAGAATGGAGTGCTATTAAGTGCCTGGCCTTTCTTTCCCCCCTCTCTAACCACAGTCTGTTTCCTGTGGGACTCAGCGGTGGTAACGTCCTCCTAGCTGAAAAGCACTGGGTCAGAAATGTCTTTCTAGATCCCGTTGGAAATACCCTGAAGATTTTAAGTCTGCCTGAAAGCTGTCTGACCCTGCTGCCCCTGTGGATGAGGCCAGTGTCACGCTGTGCAGTACAGCTCAGCTTGGAGACTGGAGCCCGGAATGCTGTCCAGCTTCTGCCTGTAGCTGGATGTGGTGTCAAAAGAGCAGGCTCCCCCAGCCAGGCCTGACTCGTTTTGTGTGTACGTATCTCTTAGCATGTGGCATATATGCTCACCCTGCAGTGCTGAGGACTCGTATCCGAGAGAGCAGGGAGAAGTGCTTTATTTATTTTCTTTCTTGCTGATTGCTGTTTGTTTTCTCTGGACCGTGTGTTCACATCTGGTTTGGCTAAACTTTTCCAGCTCTTCTCCTTTCCCCATAAAGGCCTCGAGTCTCGGCGAGGATGCTTGCCTAGCTGGCCCTTGGAGGTGAAGCTGAAGGGAGATGAACATCACGTACCAGCGCAGCTAGTAATGCTGTGAGGGATGGGATTATGAGGCGTTCCCCAGCTCAGGATTCAGTTTTTCCACAGAGATGTTTAATTGCATTTGGCTCAAATAGGGCTTTTTGTCCTGACAGAGCCCAGCAACATTGTGGTTGCTTGTCCAGAAACTCAGCGTTGTTGGGCACCTGACCCCTAGTGAGGGTACTGGGGGAACAAAGCTTTCTTCAGCTTGTAAGGAGAGGAGAAGGTTTCTGGCCTTGTTCCTCCCTGGACAGGGCTGGCAATGCCTGCTGTGTGGAGTGTTTGAATGGGTTTCTTCTTTAGCTCCTCTCTTCCTCTTAATGCCTGACTTCTCTTCATCTGTGCAATTAGTAAGATCCACTTGATGATGCTGCGACCTGGCTGCTTTATGATCCCAAGGTTTTTGCCTGCTTCTTTTTGGCTCTGAAAATGTTTTGAATGCCTCCTGCCTCTCAGTCAGCAGTGACAGTGGAGCCCTGCTTGCTGGGTGCAGGTGGCTTCTTGGCTGTAGAAGCTCTGAGCATCAGGTTCCTTAGGCACGCTTATCAAAACCCCCGAATCCCTCAGTGCAAACCCTGCTGAGTGGAACTGTGCTTTCTTTTCCAGACTTGAAGCTGCACCTCCAGAGCACAGACTATGGGAACTTCCTGGCCAATGAAGCCTCCCCGCTCACTGTCTCCGTCATCGATGACAAGCTGAAGGAGAAGATGGTGGTGGAGTTCCGTCACATGAGGAACCATGCGTACGAGCCCCTGGCAAGCTTTCTGGACTTCATCACGTGAGTACAGCTGCTCATGAACAGGGCTTAAAACCTCGTCCTTCTGGGCTTGGGGGCTCTCAGACCGACTTTCTGCACACTTACCTGCCTACAGTGCAGAACTGGCTCTGCTAGCCCAGGCATTTACTCTCATCCCCAGTGCTGATTTTCCAGGGTTTCCGGTGTGACTCTCTTCAAAAACACCAGTGTGTGAATGACAGCAGCTGTGTGCTACTTCTGACTCTTCATCCGGGCTGCAGGGATCCTGCTGTCCCACCCTGCTGACCATAATCCTGCATCTGACCCCACCATAAACTGGTCTGGGGGGCTGAGCTGGCCAAAACAGAACAGATTTTCTCATTTAGGGTTAATCTTCCACTGATCTGTTTCCTCAGCTATCTCAACAGGATCCAACCACTGAGGAAAGGGAGGGCCTGGAGAGTGCAGCAGGGCTGCAGCAGCCTTTGTCAGTGCATGAATAGACACTGGGCTGTTGTGTGTGCAGTCCCCCAGCTGGGTCAGCTGATGAAATAGCGAAGCAGCCTTGTAAATCCTTCCTGTTGTATCCTCGCCATGTCTGGACAGTACCACCATCTCATTTTGTCTAACCCAATGCCTCACAGCTGTAATTTTCTGGGTCACTGTGCTGAAGCTGCCCGATTTTTTTAAGCCTTGTGTGGTTTCTAAGATGTAGCTTTTTCTTACACACCTGGTGCTAAAACTCCAGCTAGGAGCAACGCATCAGCAAGGCACAGCAGAGGGCTCATCTGGCAGCAGCACTGGCAGTGGTGGAAGCACTTTCTAGGTCACCGTGTGTAATGTTCTTAGCAGCATTTGAATGACTTAGCCTTAAAACTGGTGTTCACGCTCAGCTTGATTTACCTTTGATCTTGTTCTGCTTCTGTCTCTCGTTTTGATGAGCTGTCTGGAGCATAACACGGTTCTGTGAGATGCTATCTGCATATCTCGCCTACTGCATAATCTCTTCTTAAATGCATCGCTCCCATTTGGTACAGAATGTTTCTTCCTCAAATTGTCTTTGCTCTCATCTCTTTTTACTCGCAGCACTCTTTTTTTTTTTTTTATAATGGCATTGTCTTCAGTGCTGCCTAGAGGAAGCAGAATGCAGCTCTCTCCCTACAGGAAGTGTCTCCACCCTCTTGGAGCATTCTGTGCTCAGAGTCCGAGCACTCAGTTGCATTTCATTACAGTTCTGTGCACTGTGATGGAGAGTTCTCATGTGGTCTGCAGTGCTGACGGAACAGAATGTGTTAACAGCTCCAGCTGCTGCAAGGTGAGAGTTGCTGTCTGCCTCTTAGGAGCTCTAATAGTTGTAGAATGGTTTGAGTTGGAGGGGACCTTAAGGACCATCTGCTCCCAATCCCTGCAGTGAGCAGGGACACCCACAGCTCCATCAGTGCTTGGGACCCTGTTTCCTGACCTTGGCTGTCTGCAGGGATGGGGCAGCACCACCTCCCTGGGCAACCTGTGCCACTGCCTCACCGCCCTCAGTGTAAAGATCTTCCTTATCTCCGATCTAAGTCTGCCTTCTTTTAGTATGAGCCCATTTCCCCTTGCCTTGTCACAACAACCCCTGCTAAGGAGTCTGTCCCCTTCCTTCTTAGAGCCCCTTTAGATACTGAAAGCTCCTGTAACTTCTAGTGCTGCTTCAGACAAGTCACCATAGCTGAACGAGGGCAGGAAAACTCAAGGAGTGGGGTACTGATATTTTTGCCTAGCAGGTCTTGATGGCTTCTGTTGATAATCCTGATATATTCAGGTAGCAGTGCCAGCACAGATCTTCCCATGCACATCCTGAACATCTGGAGTGGCAAACAGCTCAGTTCAGAGGTAGGCAGTGCCTCCTTGTGCTGCTGTCCTCCATCTCACACTGCTTTGTTCAAAGGGGCAATATCATAGGAGTATTGAGCCAAAACTGGCAGTGCTGGGGACACTGTGCCCGTGCATGTGGCAGGGATACTGTGTCACCACCTGACCTGGGTGACCCTGGGGTGAGCTGGTGTCACTCAAGCTGCTCTGACTGACCATGCAGATGTACACGATGGGATGATTTATCTTTTACCTTTTAAACACGACTATTTCCCACTCCTCTTTTCCAGGGTAGGTAATGAGTGTTGAGAAGAGACTGCTCCTGGTAGGCAGCTCTGTGCCAGCAAGATACGAGGTGGTCAGAGCAAGGAGTCTGTGTAACTGAATGTGTGCTAAAACCTCACGGGCTGAACTGGGATAGAAAATGGTAGGAAGATGAGTGGGACTGGTGTGTGCCGGGTTGTAAACCACAGGATTTCTGACATCAGGTGGGACTGTGGGAGTTGTGCCAGGCTGAAAACGGGGGATGTTTTGTGGCATGCCTGGTACAGCTCTGAAATGCAGTTAGTGCAGGGTGCTTTTTCCGTGTGCTGTCCTCGCAGCCGAGGCAGCGCTGCCTGCAGCTTGCCGGGAGGTGGCACTCCAGCCCTGTGCTGCCTGTGCCCCGTGTGCTAGTGCCAGGGCTGAGAAAGGGCACCTCAGGGTGGGCAGAGCTGGCTTCCCTGCAGAGCACAGGGGAAAGGAGAGTGTTTAAAAGCACACTGAGCCAAGAATGCAGCTACACAGCAACCTCAGTGCGAGGTCTTCGTTTGCAGCGCTGCTTGCCGTTGCTGGTTTCTGTCTCAGTGTGCTCTTCTCCTGGCACCACTGTGATTCTTTCCTGGCCCCAGTCCTGTCCAGGATCTCTTCTGTGGCAAGTGGTGCATTGTCACTTGGCTGATTTCCCTTTTGTTTGTTCAAGTGGTGGCGTCTCATGCCGCGGAGTACCGCGGTGAGGGAAAACAGAGCCTGCCCCAGCCCCTGTGAAACACCTGCTAGCCCTGTGCCTTGCTGTGCAGCTCCTCACAGCACGTCTGCTGCTTCCCTGTGCTGTTCAGCCGACCACAGTGGGTCTGACTGATGGGCACAAGCTGGCTGCTAGCTTCTTTGCTCCAGCACAAATAATTGTCTGTTTGGCCGAGGGAACGGAGCAGCACGCTGTAGGGCAGCAACAAACAGGTATTAAGTGTACTTGAAACAGCAAAACCCACTTCCTGATTTCAACAAGCACATATTGACTTGTGGGATGGAAGTGGGTTTTAGGTTCTTCTTGGTGATGTGCTGCCCTGCCTTTCTGTAAGGGCTTTGTTCTTCGTGCCAGCCTGCCGTGTGCCATGTCCTGGCTCTCTTTCCTTCCAGTGCTTCTCTATGTATTTTAGATAGGACTCCTGTCTGTGCTTTGTGCTATTACTCCTAACTCGAGCCAGCCGTAGCCTGATCAGATTGTCAGCTGTAGGGTTTTTCCAGTGGAGCTGGGAGGAGTGTTTTTTTCCCCCTTACTGCCGCAGGGTTTTCCCTGCTTGGGATAACCTGGTTTCACAGCAGCCTCACCTGAGGGCCTGGCAGCTGCTGGACAGGGAAGGGCTCTGCCTCACAGCTAGGCTGCTGGTGCCAGCTCTGAGCCCACGTAGGAGCAAGGCCCGGGGTGGAGCTGGGTCTGAACACATCTTCCAGGTCCGTGGTCACACCTGTCTGCAGAGGATGGACTCAGACATCATTTGTCTTTACCTCCCCAGTCTGCTAGACCTTGAGAACATGGTTGCCCTGAGGATGTCCCTGAGAACTTGGCTGTCGGTATGTTTTTGCGGTCACAGGACCTGTTTTTGACGAGGCTTCGTGTACCTTTTCCACTTGCACATGCCTTTTTGTAGCTGACACTTCCCTCTAGTTCCTTCTCCGTGACCCTTTCCTGCTCTGCCTCTCCCTGTACTGGATAGATCTAGTTTCTGCTGCATGACTTTGAGTTGAAACTTAATCTTACAGCAGTGGTTTTCTAGAGCCAAACTGTTTCAATTGCTTCTTGAGCTGAAGACTCAAGTCTTCCCACTCTCCTCGGGTGCAGGAAGCTGCCTCTCTTTGTTGTAAATGCACTGCAGTGTGTGTCCTGGCATAGCTGCGTGAGGTTACAAAAGATGACGGTGTCCTTTTGAAGCCCTTTCTTACAGGAGAAGTAACTCCAAGCCCTTTGCGTTAGACGTTGGCAGCCCGTTTGGGCCAGTGCAGCAGTCTGAACTTTCTTTTCCCAGTGCTCCTGTGGTTAAAACTGCACGATGCTATTTATTTGTCGAGACCTTCGTGATGGTGAGATCGGGAAGCAAAAATTACCGTAGCAGCTGGGGATCCTGCAATAAAAGGTTTATGAGCCTCTTCTGGCAGAGATGGTTTTGGCAGGGAAGCACAGGTTCCTGACAAACAGCTTCCCTGTTTGCAAAGAGTGCAAAGTTGAACTGATAAGCCAAGTTCTTGAAGGGATTGTGCAACATTCAAAACGAGAGGGCATGGAGCTAATGGTCTGGAAACGATCGCAGGCTCGTGGCCTCTGGATGGTAGCATCGGAACTGCATCTGTTCCCATGCTTACTCAAAGGATACAGAGCTCGTGCCTGTTTCCCAGAACCAGTGTCTGCAAAGATAACTGGGCTGTGTTGGTCGGTGGTGGCTGCAGGAGTCATCTTTCAAAACAGCGTGACCGTGGGTGTCCCCTTCAGAAAGGGCAGCGCGCTCTGCAAGGCAGATTTCGCTGTGTGTCACACTGTGCTTTTTGCCCTGCAGCACCTGGAGAGCGTTTCCTTTCACCAGTTCCTTTAAACTGGAACCTTGCTTCGACTGACCAGTACTCTTCTTGGCTTGGGAAGCGTTAGCACGGTGCCAGGCAGGCGTGCTGAGTCACGCTGCTGATCCTACTGCTAGCAGGGCGTTCTCATCAGAGGCAGCAAAATGTAGTGATAAGCTCCAGGCGTAATTAAGAAGGACATTGCTTCCTAATGAAGCTCTGCGGCCCTGAGGATGACCCTCACAGGCAGACTGGGGCAACACGCCGTCCCTGGGTGACCACATCCACGCTGGTTTGCTTCATCCAGGGGCAGGCATGGCCTTAGCCCTGCCACTGTGCTTACAGCTGAATCCCTCTGGTTGTTCTTGTGCTTGCCTCGTGTTCCATCTCAGCACCCCTTCCCTCTGCAGCTGCACAGTGTGCCTGCTAGGGGCATTAAAACAGAGCAGGGAAGGAGTGTGTTACGGGGTTATCCATGCTCCCCCGGTGGATTTTTGCACGGCTGTGGCTATTCCAGAAGGCAGCTTGCATGCACACGGTGCTTCTAATTGGATGAGCATTCACTGGGTGCTCCTGAATCCACGTGACATGCTTTGTTCCTTCATTGAAACCATTCTCAAGGTCTTCCGCTGTTAGCAGCCTTTGTTTTCTGTTTGGCTTTTGCAAAGTTTATGCGTGAGCAGTGTGATTAGATGTCTCTGGTCAACACTTAAACTGTAATTAGTGCTAAAGTCTCCTGGCACAGCGCAGTGCCAGAGCTCAGCTTAGCGTTCCTCAAGTTCTGAGGTCAAGCTTAAGGCATCAGGTTTAAGAAACCAGAGTCTCTTGCATGAGTCTGCTCGGCATTCAAAACATCCGTGATGTTTCAAGGGGGTGGCACACATCTTGAGCATGACGTGTGTTCATAAAACCTCAAAACTGGAGTGCTTCTGGAGGGCCTTTTTTGCTCATTAGGCTTTAATGCGGTGAAAGCTGTGTGACTGCTTACAGGTTGCTGGATGATAACTGCGAGGAAACTGAGCTCAGTGTCCCAAGAGACAGTAAAAATCACACGGAGCTAAATATAGACTAATGCTGAGAGCATTCCTGGATGCTCAGACGTGCAAGGCTCTGTGGTGCTGCAGAGTTGTATCTCCTTGCTGCAGGTCGGTCCCGTTGATCTAAGGTTAGCAGAGCACCCACTTTGTGACAGAGCACCCTTGGAACCGTGATGTTCTCAGCTTTCTCTTTGGCAGGTCTGCAAAGCGACCACTGGGCTTTGCTGGTGTGACTCTAGGAAGGACAGGGAGAGGTCAGCATGCTTCAGGCAGAGCCCGTGCTGCCTGCTCCCTGCGCTGCCCACTGAGTTCAGCAGCGCAGCGGGCAGTGCTTCCTGCCCTCAGGCTGTGTTGTCGTTGTCTGAGCTGAAAATGGGACTTGAGGATTTAATTAATTCAGTTCATTTGCTGTCTATTACTCCAGCAGAGCCTCAGCCAAGGCACTGAGGTCTTCGTGAGGTCCCTTTTCCTTTCTGCAGCAGGGCAGTTAGTTCGTGGTGATGCTCGGGCTGCGTTCCAGGTGCCGGTCTCTCAGCTGTCAGCTCTGCTCTCGGTGTCAGCTTCAGCTCCTCTGGGCGTTGCTTTCCCTGCCTTCAGAGCTCAGAGAGTGGTAACCCTGTGCTCTGCATGCCAGCGCCTTGCTAAGGTCTTCAGCCCTGAGTGCGGGGGGTCTGCGGTCGGCATCCCCAGCTTCTTCCTTCAAGGGGGAAACCTGGCAGTGGGGACACTGGTGTGAGCAGATCCCCCCAGCTGCCCTGCCCCACTGTCAGCTCGCTGCCTCCTGCACTGGAGGGCTGTCCTCATGACCCCTCGGCGAGCAGCTGTTAAACCACAGCTTGGCAGGGCTCTCAGAGGATCCCTGAGAAATGCAGGTCATGCAGTGTTGGGTTCATTAGTCATGCTTTGTGACCACTTGCAGTATTGTTTACTGCTTCTTTAGTATCCTGGAGCAGAAAGCAATAAAAAACCAACCTATCTGCTGCAGGACAATGACTCTTTATGATTAGATTAGGAAGTGGGGGAGGGAGAAGCTGTGCCTGCCTTGGGGTCGCTGCCTTGCTGGGCTGTGCCCTGGTGCCTTCAGGCTGTTAATGTCCCACGTGAGGAGCTTTCATGCCTTTTATGCACTCCTTTGGTGGAAAGCCATCCCAATCTTTCCTGTATGTCTTGCTTATCTGTGGTGGTACCAAAGGAAATCCAAAAGGAGGAGGACACACTTATGTTATGTTACCTGTGTGCGTGGGTGCTGCCCTCGGTTCTGCTAGGTGCTCATCCAAGCTGTGAGCCAACATCTCCTGCTGACAGCAAGACTTCTGAACTTGATGACTCCTTCCTGTCTCCAAAGAAGAGATTCTGCTGTAGCCTGAGACATGACTGATGCTTCTAGGAATTGGCCAGCACTGCGGTTCTGTGAATGTGAGTTTCTGGTGTAACACCACACCTCGGTGCAGCGAGAGAAAGGCAGAGTGAGGCAGGATGTGACTACCCGTGGAGCTCAGGCTGATCGTCCAGCCTTTGCAGATGCAGATAACAGCTCGTGGCAGGAATGTAATGAAGCTGGTAAGAACGTGAGAGGAGATGGGGAGGATGATGACAAAGGCTGCTCTATTAAACAAGGAGTTGGAGGTTCTAGGAAAACTGCTGCCACCGTAATCAATCTAATCCCCTGGGCCTGGGCGGAAATGCTGGAGTGGCCAGGACCTCTCCTCTGGTTTTAGTACAGCTGTGCTACTGAAAGCAGATGCGTTCTTGTTGGGAACTGGCAAGTGTTGCCCCGTCCAGAAATGGGAAGAGGCTTTTCCAGCTGCCCTGGCCTGGAGGACTTGCCTCATCGCTGTGACTGACTAAGCCAGAATGACTGTGATGAACCAGAGGCCGCATTTGAGTCAGCGTGGTCTGGGCTTGCTTGAAGGAGATGGGATTCACCCTTAGCTCACTATCAGGAAGGGTGATGTGGGTGTGCGGTGTCTGCCTGCCCTTGCAGCCACTGGAAGATCTTTGTCCTGCTGCAGCTCTTGCAACACCACCGCAGTGGAAACTGAAAAGTGAAATTTCCCTGTTTTGCACGTGGTTGTGTCTCCCACAGAGCGGAATCCTGCTCTGAATGTGGATCCAATGAGCCAGTGAGATGCTCGTGTCTGCCTGAGGGCTGCAGGGAAAACTTGCCCGTGATTCTTACCACGAGCCCTCCTTGCTGCCAGGAGATTGCAACCATGGTGAGTGCTGCACAAATGGAAGGGCAGGTAATGGCCCAGCAGAGTGAAGGGCAGCAGGAGGTTTCCCAGCACCCTGACAGCTGTGTGGTTGCTGTAGTTTTAGACTGAATGTCCCTGCAATCAGCTCTCTGCAGAGCTGGTGGGTGGAGGAGCGTTACCTGCTGCCTGGAGAAAGGGGCAGCACCTGTTTGAGGAATGAAGGTGTGGATTTGTTCATGGGCCTGCCCCTTGAGTACGTTTTAGAGCTTGGAAGCCCTGAGTCTAATAAAACTGCAGACGTCTGCCTTTAGCTGACTCTGCTCACCTATCCTTCCTGGGCTTCCAAGGGAAGCAGCTGTGTGGCTGTTAGCTCAGAGATGCAACAAGCAGCAGCATCCCCGTCCTGTCTGACCACCTTGCTGTCCTGCCAGCCCTGATTTGCTGGCTGCAATGCTTCAGCACCCACCTGCTTCAAACTCACAGCCTCTTCCAATGTTGGAACTGAGGCCCAGACATCTCTGTTTTGGAGCAGCCTTCTTCAGGACTTTCCCCACCTGCTGCCTGCTAAACTTTTAGAGTTGGAGCAGTTGGAGCACAGGGGCATGAAGCCCCAAGTGACCTGCTCCTTTATCGTCTTTACCCCTTCTCTGCATCTGGGGACTGGAAATAGTTGTGTGTAGTTCCGGAAGGATATAAATAAAGGTTGTGCTGAAGCTGCCAGCCCCATTGTTTTTGGAAGGGAGCGGAACTGCAGGAATGTGACCCTTTCTCCACGCTCTTAGCGAGGTTGGAGCGGTGCTGTTGGCACCAGAGCTGAGCTCGAGACAGGTTATCGGCAGATTCCTCTTTGCTCTGGTCCTTTAGCACTTTGGCAGGGTGACCTGAGCTCTCACTGGAGAGCAGTGGGAACAGCTTCCCTCTAGGAGCAGCTCTGCCCTCCGCAGTGTCCATGTCTGTCCTGCACTGTGGACCCCACGTCTGGATGCAGTGCTGGAGGTGAGATCTCAGAGTGCAGAGCAGAGGGGCAGATCCCCTCCCTGCACTGCTGGCCGCACTGTTTTGGATGCAGGGGGCATGCTGATGGCTCATGTCCAGCTGCCACCCACCAGTCCCGCAAGTCCTTCTCAGCAGGGCTGTGCTCTATCCTTACCTCCCGCAGCTTGCAGTGGTAGTGGGGGTTGCTGTGACCCAGGTGCAGGCTGTGCACTTGGCTCTGTTGGACCTGATGAGGTTTTCCTGGGTGCCCAGCTTGAGGTCATCCACAAACTTGCTGAGCATGCACTCGATCCCACTGTTGATTTCGTTGATGAAGATGTGGCCCCAAGGGATACCACCTGAACACTGACCCCTCTCTGGGTGTATCTTGCAACCCATTCCTCATTCATTGATGAGTCCACCATTTCTTTCCAGTCTGGAGAGAAGGATGCTGTGGAGATGTGCCTGAGGTCTTCCTGAAGTCCTGATAGATGACATCAGTGACTCTTCTCTTGTCCGTTGATGCATTATACCATCATAAGAAGCAATGACTTCTTGTAGCGAGTGTGGTCAGACACAATGGAGCAGAACCCCAGGGAGGCTGTGAGATGCACGTCATTGGAAATGACTCAGAGTTCAACTTGGTGAAGCTGTGAGCTGGCCGTGCTTGGAGCAGGTTTGACCCTAAGCCTCCAGAATTCCCTTCCCATCTAATATTCTTCAACGGTCGGTAGTGGCTGCCAAAGTGATGCGTTGAGCTGTAGCATAAGCCTGAGCTTGGATCTGGGCTTGGCACTAAGGAAGTGCTCACTCGTTCTCTGTGGAAAGAGTACATCTTCCTGGAGCTGTTCACAGGGTCTGGTGGTGGGTGCTGGTGGCTGCTGTTGTGTTCTTTGTGACAGGCTTCCCCTTTCACTCCTGCAGCTACAGCTACATGATTGACAACGTCATCCTGCTGATCACTGGGACTCTGCACCAGCGCTCCATCTCCGAACTGGTGCCCAAGTGCCACCCCCTGGGAAGTTTTGAGCAGATGGAAGCCGTGAACATTGCGCAGACGCCCGCAGAGCTCTACAATGCCATCCTGGTGGACACCCCCCTTGATGAGCAGAAGTCCCTTACCCACCCCCAGAAGGCCAAGCAGTGGGTAATGCCCAGCTGTGACTGTGCTGCCTGTGGTGGCTGGGCTTGAGCTCACATCTACGCCTGTCCTATGCCAGTTTTTCCAGCACCGCTGGGCAATTTCTTGAAGGCAATATTTGGAGATAACTGTTAGAAATTAATGCATGATATATCTAGTTCTGAGGCAGGTAAAATTAGCTCTGTATCAGGCTTTTATCTCTACTATCCGTACTACTATCTATACTATCTAACTAATAGTACTATCCAAGCTGGTATCTATACTATCTAACTATAACTATCTTCATATCCTAACCTCCCAAAAGCAGATGGCAGCAACAACAAAAAAAACATCCCAAAGCTCTGTAGGCTGTTTGGATAGCAGGATCCTGCACCGTGGCACTGTCACAAGGCTGCAAGCCTTGACCAGGAGGCATGTGACACTGTTAGAACAGTTTTATGAACAACCAGGCGGGCAGATCTGGTCTTTAAAGATAAAAGGTGTAGGAAGTGGTTGTGGAGAAAACATGGGAGTGTGCGCTGTAGTAGGAGAGGTAGTCACAGGAGACCTTCTAACTTAGCATCTGTGGGCAAAGGTAATGAGCTGCGCCTGAGTCAGTGATTAATCACTCTTTTTGGAGTTGCTAGAAAGAACAAAACACTTAAATCATCATTTTGTCTTTGATGGTAGTCGTCATTTTTGGAACTAGAAGTGCTCGTGCAGATGTTCCCTGTAGCAATGGGGTGAATCGAGTAGTCGTCATGGAAAAATGGCTTGCCACATAGAGCCCAACAAAGAAGGAAAAACGTGTATGAAGAGGTCTGGCCACCTCTGAGTGTCCAGAGAAGAAAGGAGCTTCTGCAGCAAGGCCAGTGCCAGTCCAGCTGAGCGTGGTGTGCTTGGCTTGCCAGGCAGGAGAATGCCTGCAGCTGAGCCGAGTCCGCTGTAAGGGTGGTGTGTGGGAAGAACATCCTCCTCAGGGGTAAGCTTGAACCTTCCCACTTCAGGAATAAGATAGAACCAAGTGTTTCAGAGGTATTATTAGCTCTCAGAGACCTGAAAGCTTCGCCTTGTTACACTGGTGAGGAGGATGCAGAGGAGGGTCTTCGCCTTCGTGCACTTGCCCCTGAGCGAGCTTTGCCCGCTTCTGCCCTGGCTGGTCCAAGTCCTTCAGACCTCTGCCCTGGCTGTGCCCTTGAGCCTGTGTGCCATCCAGTGTGGCGTTTCTTCAGCAGAAGGACGTGGGGAGTAGCTGTGTTGCCTAAACAAGCAAGCATACAGGCTCCAGTTGTTTAACTTGCACTCCTTCCAGTGACCACACGCGAAGAAACAGCAGCTCTATCTCCTAACAGTGCCTAAGTAGCTACGTGGCTTGGTAGGAATGCCTAACCCCAAATGGCTTTCATAGGTTAGCAGGGCAAAATAAGTCTTGCTGTTAGCCTAATTTGGGATATTGGAGGGCCAAGAACTGAAATAGCTGTGTTCTCATTCCTCTGCTACTCTGAAGTAGCCACTGCTCTCAGGCTAACCAGCGAGCCCTGCAGTCAAAACCAGTCCTGGCACACTGTGGTTTCATTTCTGCCAGCCATAGTGAGCAGTGCTCCTCTAGCTACGTGGCATCACCCTCTGATGCTGCTGCAGCATAGCAAAGAGGCCTCTGTGGGGTCACCCCCTGCTCAGGGCTCTCTCGATCCCCTCCGAGCTTCCAGGCTGTAGGAGCTGCCATATCCCCACTTCACATTAACCCACAGAAGGTGCTGGAGGAGGAAGGAGAAGCACACCAGGACTTGCCAGCTGCTGTCTCACTGCTGCCCTGCTGTAGCAGGCGATTTGGAAGCTACCTTGTCAATCGTGGGAGCCTGCATCTGGGAGCAGTTTGGGGTTGATGTGTTTGCTGTTTTGTTTTTCTTAAATGTGGGCTGCTCTGGTGCTGATGCTGGGGGCTGGAGTTGAGAACTTCTGCTGAGAATGAGCTGTTGACAACGTGGTAGGACTCGAGGGGTCAACAAAATCTTCCAGGGATGAGGAAGGACGTTGGGTTGAGTACTCCAAAGAATGACTGTGGCCTGGGGAGCCATGGCGAAGCCTGAGATTTGAGTTACAGCAGTTTGGTGGTATTGAAGAGAAGGGCCAGGGCGTATCAGCACAACCTGTGCTTCTGCCTGCTTTTGTTGAGGGCTTGCCATGCTACAGATGGGTTTGGGGGCAGGACTAACTCTGTCCGTGGTTCTCTTTCAGCTGCTTTCTTTCAAGACTGCATATCTGAACAGGACCTCGACGAAATGAACATCGAAATCATTCGAAACACGCTGTATAAGGTAACTGAGGCTCTGGGAAGGGAAAGAGATGCTCACTTCCCTGTTCATTCCTAGAGTGCCTACAGCTCTGTCTGACCAGGAGCTCCAGCTGAGAGGCTGACTTTCTTCAAATAAAGGGAAGAAGGTATTCCCCCTTAGAGCAGATACAAAAATAAACGTGCTCCTTATCCTGAGCCTGCACGGGAAGCTGTCAGTTCCTCTGCTGGCCCTGTCTGGTTTGAGCTTGCAGTCTAAAAGCGTGTGTTTATGTGCAGGCTGTGGCTATCGCTCCATCTCGGCTCTCTGGATTAAGGGTGGGATGCAGATTGTATCTGCCAGCCTTGTTTGCACTGGTCACAGCCAGCTAGCAGGCAGCGTGACCTCTGCTTCCCAAGGAAGCCTTGGCCTGCTGGGAGAGGTGGAGAGCAGGTCAGGCATGAAGGGAAGAAGGCAAAGGGAGGGGAGAAGGTGCTGCACGTCGGCAGTCATGCCCAGCTGCGTGTGGCCTCTGGCATGTACTGATCTTTTGTTGTAACGGAGGGAGGTATGCTGGCACGCATAAGTACCTGCACCCTTGTATGGAGCTGTGGGGAGGCAGGGAGCAGAGTGAGTGCAGCAGGAGGCCTGGTGGGTGCTTTCTCCCTGGGTCGCAGCTGCCACGACCTCACCCTCTCTTTGCTGTGGGTGGATGCTTTGTGTTCTGCTTTTGCTGCCCCCAAACTGAAGTGTTCCGCCCCTCAGTGCACTGGGACTGGCTCTCACTCATGGTCAACTCCCAGGGAGGGTCTTGAATGGAAATGCCCCAGCGACAGGGAGCAGAAGCTAAAGTTACGGGGTCAGCTCTTAGAGCAGAGAGAGGTCAGCAGTGGAGGTGTCATCGTCTTCACTGCTTCTTCCACATTTTCCCATCTTTAGTGGATGTGCTGGAACACAGCTGGCTGACTGCTGACCTTTGCTGGCAGCCTGCCCGTAGGAACCTGCTGGAGGATCTTTGTGGCTGGGTGCTTAAGTACAGCGGAGAAATCACCGTGGATAAATGCAGAGTGATATGTGGGAGGCATGAGGAGGTGATGCCAACCCTGCTTGTGAGGGTCTCCTCGTTCCCTGCTGCTACTGCTACATTCAGTCTTGGGTTGAGATCGACCTGAGAGTGTTTGAATCAAGTGGTTGGTTCTTAACAGTGAGAACTGCACAAGCATTTCTGTGCTGCTGCCTACACCTGTAGTGTGTTTGTGCTACTCCTTCCCATGGTTTAGTTCCTCTCCTCTCAGAACGTGAACAGAACAGGAGAAGCTGCTAAGAAGAATACTGCGAAGGTTTGGGTGCTTCCATATGGGAAACTCCAGGGAAGGTTTGGGATTCCTCAGCTGGAAGAGGAGTGAATCGTGCTGGTAACGCTGAACAAGGCAACAAGGATGGACAGGCCACAGATCAGCCTGGATGCAGAACGCAAACAAGACTAGCAGGAGGCAGAGGGTAATTGAATTGCGTCATGGAAGTGAAAGTCCATTAAGGACTATTTAATGCAAGCACACCACCATTTCAGGGATACGGGATTTGGGACTCTGGAGAGCTTCCTGTAAATTGCTGTCATCTGTGAGGGGCCCCAGGGAGGGCACCCAGCAGGACCATCCTGTCACCCAGCCTCCAGAGGACTTCCATGTCTGCACCCTTCTTTCTGTGATAACTCTGCAGGTCGATGCTCTGCACTTCCCTGTGCTGCAGCAGTGGCACAGAGGATTCCCAGCCTGCTGGCAGTGGTGTCTCTGAGGCTCAGTGCTGGCCCTGCACTGAGTTTCCTTTTGCACCGTATTTACAGAACACAGTCATCCAGGTGCTTTCCTAGAGCAGAGGCCGAGGGTGTGGTCCATCTTGTGACAAGGCAGAGATTTGTGGTGTCTCAGCATCGTTGTTTTTCCATCCCTTTCCACAGTTCTGTCTGCAGCACTGTGTCTGGGGAGGTGCTCTATCACATGATGGTTTCCTCTGAGCGAGTTTTTCGCTGAGCAGCACTTTTAGCCTTGCACTGCATCCACGGCTCCCCTTGGGAGATGCAGTCATCCTCCAGCTGGATTCTGGTACCTCTCCACAAAGGATTACGTTTCCTGGAGGCAGCATGGCTGTGCCTAGCTTGATATTTTCTGCAGTGCTCCACTTGGGATGGAGACCCAGCGGCTGCAGTGTGAGAAGAGAATTACAGAGGACGACTGGTTTCCTTCACAGATGTCCTGTCTCATCTCTCAACTCTGCTTACACAGCGCTCCTTTCTGAGCTTGGGTCTTGCAGCTTTGGTTGTGTGGCTTGGCATGTTTGTGGAGGCCAGAGCGGGGTCAGGAAACCATGTGAGAGACTCGAGCGGATGCTTTGGAGTTAGACCACTCGAAGGAGCAAAATAGGCTCGAATGTTGGTGCCTGGTGTTCTGCCTGCTGTAAGCTCATCCAGTCACTTGAACCAACCAAACCACAGCTCTTCATGTCTCCGGCTCCTGGGGAAGCACTGTCCCTTGTGTGGGCTTGGCATCCAAGTTCACTTGGGGTGAGAGTGCCTGCGCTGTGTTATGAAGTGTCTGGGAGCGTCCCTGCTTGCTGTCTGAATGGCCCTGTGAGTGGTAAATGAAGCAGAGTGAAAACGTGCTCGTTCCTCTCTCTCTTCCAGGCATACCTGGAGTCCTTCTACAAGTTCTGCAAGGCACTGGGAGGTACCACAGCAGACGCCATGTGCCCCATCCTGGAGGTAGGCCTGAATGGGGACACCCATTGCTCTGTGCTCAGCCTGTCTGCCAGCACTAAGGGTGATCCTCTTCGGCATCCCCGTGTGGCCCGACCTAGGAGAGCACTGTCTGCGTGTGACTTTGGGCAGGCTTGGTTGCCTGATCCTGACCAGGTGCTGACCCGTGATTGCAACCTCCACCCAACAAGCAGGAGAACAACCAGTGTTGTTCTGCACATGACCAGTCAGCTTGCCAAGGCTGGCTGGTGGGTGTGCTGGGCTCGAGGGCAGTCCAGTGGGGGGAAAATCACTCCTGGAGCTCTGCTCCGTGCTTTGGCTTATTCCTGAGGTGGGGATTTCCTCAGCCCAGCAGTCCTCAGGCATCAGCTAGAGCTTGTACAGGGAGCCCACACATGTAGAGCTGTGCATCCCAGGCAGCGAGCCAGGCTTGCTCATGCTGCCCTCTGATGTGGCTCTGTTCAGAGCAGCACTGGTATCTGCTGACCTCACTGTAATCCAAGGTGAAACTCTCTCTTCTCTTACAGTTTGAAGCTGACCGGAGGGCCTTCATCATCACCATCAATTCCTTTGGCACGGAGCTGTCCAAGGAGGACCGAGCAAAGCTGTTCCCACACTGCGGCAAGCTCTACCCTGAGGGCCTGGCTCAGTTGGCCAGAGCAGATGACTATGAACAAGTCAAAAATGTTGCCGACTACTACCCTGTGAGTGCTTGGGGGTGAGGGCATGGTGCTAGGCTCTGCTGTGAATCAGGGGCTGGGGGAGCTTGTGGATGAGCACCCTGGGGAGGGGGCTGCCTGTCTTATGTTGCTTAAGCAGCAGAGGCCAGTACTCATGTCTGTGCATAGGACAGGCTCTCTGCTGCCCCAGCACAGTTGCTGTTTCTGGTGTGTGGGACCCAGGAGTGCTGCTAAGCTTGGAAGGTAGTGGAGTGTGGGTATATCCTCCTGTAACATCTTCCTGCAGGAGTACAAGCTGCTGTTTGAAGGGGCTGGCAGCAACCCTGGAGACAAGACCCTTGAAGACAGGTTCTTTGAGCATGAGGTGAGTGAGCCCTGAGATGCTTCTCAGCAGGCGTGTCTGCCTGCACTGTCTGCAGAATGTCAGTGCTGTGCAGGAACAGAGTTTGGGGGAAGAAAGAGGATGTGCTCCAAGGAGGGAATGGGGTTTAATCCTCATTGTCACCCAGAAGCTTCGAGCAGCGTGTGTGTCAGATTTAGGACTGCTGTTGTGTGTTGGGCCCACCAAGAGCAAAAGCAGATTGTAATTATGTGGGAAAGGAGGGTTCTTACTGCATGTGGGGTATAAATTCCCCCTGTGAGCATCAGACCCCTCCTGTCCGAGCCCTGAGCCTTCTGGGAAGGTCACTGTAGCTCTGTGCTGCTCCATCCTTCCCGGGGCCGGCTCCTGTTGGAGGACAATCCAGCAGCAGTGGACAGGTGCCGTGTCCTCCCGTAGGTGAAGTTGAACAAGCTGGCATTCCTCAATCAATTCCACTTCGGGGTCTTCTACGCCTTTGTGAAGCTGAAGGAGCAGGAGTGCCGCAACATCGTGTGGATCGCAGAGTGCATCGCCCAGAGGCACAGGACCAAGATCGACAACTACATTCCCATCTTCTAACCCTGCTCTGCTCCTGGCCCGCCCCTGGAGCCTGGAGAGACCCTTGCCTCTCTTCCCAAGTTACCCCCTGCCTAGACTCCACGGATGTTGAACTGGCTCAGGGGGAGGAACTGTACAGTTGCTAGTTAAATTATTCACAAGCTGAAGTTAGATTGTGTGTGCAGTGAGGGGTCCAGAGGGGCTGGTGGCACAGGCTTGGCCCTGTGCAGCGGGAGGGGACGCCTCCTGTTGTGTACCCGTAGTACCTGTGTTACTGTACTCATCTGCTGTCTGTGCTGCCCTTTGCAGAGCCGGTGCTGGCCCGGGGCTCGCTGCCTCCCAGCAGTGCAAGGAGCGTGGCAGCTCTGCCCTGGCCAGCAGTCCTCGCTGTCAGGGCTCTGAGCACGCTCCCTGCTCCGTGTCGTCCCTGTGAGGTTTAGTTTGAATGTGACTTGTAGCGTAGCCAGTGCTGCTGTGTAATCCCTGCATCCCCCTGTAGCAAAGCCTGTTGTGGGAGAGACCGAGCAGCCGGAGCTGGGACGGAGCCTGTGGGAACGCCAGGCAGAGCCAGAGCACGTGTGTGAGCACTCCTCCGGCTCCAGCGGCATTCACACCAGTGCTGCTGTCCTCAAAAGCTCCTCTATCAGCTGCTGCAGCTTGGAAGGGCTCTGGAAGCCAGCTGAGCTCCTTCCTCCCTGCTAACCCTTGCGGCTCGGAGCTCCCTGTGTCCCCAGCTGTTGCAATGCTCCATGGGGCAGAGCTGGAGCCCTGTTGGGCTGGGGATGGGGGGCTGGTGGGGGACACGTGCCCGGTGCTCCCTGCAGCAGCAGCTCCACCCCGGCTGGTGCTGCACTCACCTTTGAGTGTCTGCTCTCCTGTGACCCCTCCCTCCTCTCTACACCAATAAATTTCTGCCTGCCGCACAGCCTGCTGCTCTGGGGCTGCTTCTGTGCCATGCAACGCTCCGCTCCACGACAGGACATCCCCCCACCCCGAAGTGAGAGCACGGAGCCCCGTGGCTTATCAAGAACAGATTTATTTAAAAAGTGACAATCACGTATTTCATCCTCTGCAGAGCTCTGCACTGCTCTCCTCAGCCACGGCCGGGTTGTGGAGGCAGGGCAGGCCCTGCCCAGCTCAGCTCCACGTGCTGCCACGCGGCCGAGCAGTGCCCGAGGTGCGTCCCAGCGCCTGCTTAGAAAACAAACAAACAAACAATACAAAAAACAAACCCACCCGAGTCTCTAGAAAAAAAAAAAACAGAACGAACAACACGTTGATTCTCGCACGATAGAAAATAGATCTGCATCTCTGCCTGATTTGGGGAAAGCGATTTGGTTTCGGGTGATGGCACGCGGCCGAGGTCAGGGCTTCTTGGCGTCCTTGTGTTCCTGCCGCAGCGCTCGGGGCAGCTTGGGGTTGATGAATAATCCTTTCAGGAACAAGTCTCGGACAAAATAGGGCAGGTAGCGGTGGATGAAATACATGAGCCCAAGGCCCTGCCCCGGGTAGTAGCGCACGGCCGGGTTGGCAGCCAGCAGCCCGTCCGTGATGCTGTTCACCACCGCGCTCAGGTCCTCCACGGCCACCTTCATGAACTGGATGAACTGCCGGTTGATCTCCTCCACGTAGTCCTCGCCGTATGCCTGCAGCAGCTCCCGGGGCAGGCGGGCCACTAGCTGCTCCTTCTGCAGGTTCCAGAAGGTTGGGTCGCAGATGGCTGCAAAGGACGGGACCCCGTGAGACAACGTGCGGTCTGGAAACCCGGTCCTGGGTGGCTCAGGCTCGTAGGAACCCACATGGGGAGAAAAGGGAGCACCTGCTGGGGTGGTGCTTCTAAAAGCCCCGAGCGTGGTGGGGTTGGGGTGTCGGCTGGACTCAGTGATCCCAGCTTTGGTGATTCTGTGATCATAGTCCCAGAGCAGGGGCTGGGGGCCGCCTCTCTCACCTGTTTTGAAGTACCCGGGCAGGATGAGGCTGACTTTGACACCCCAGGGCTGCAGCTCGCTGCGGAACGTGTCCATGAGCAGGCTGAGCGCGGCCTTGGACGCCCCATAGGCTGCCAGGCATGGGAAGGGCAGATCACCTGCAGGGAGAAGCGTGAACCCACAGCTCTCACACGGCCCCGTGTGCAGCGAGCACCCCCGTGGATGCACCAAAAACCCGAGCTGCAACGCTCACCATGCACCCAAATCCAATGCCACAGGGCCCACGCGTCCCTGTGGGGCACCCCGGGGTGCCTCTCCCCGCCCCAACCCCACATTCCCGTGTCCCATGGGGCTGCTCACCCGCCGGGCTGCTGACGGTGACGATGCGGCCGCCGGCGGAGCGCAGCAGGGGCAGCAGCCCTTTGGTGAGCTCCAGAGAGCCAAAGAAGTTCACCTCCATGCAGGTGCGGAAGTTCCCCAGCGGTGAGAGCTCAGCGTCGGCGATGATGTCATTGAAGCCGGCGTTGTTCACCAAACCCCACAGACCTGTGGGAGAGGGGCTGCTCAGAAAAATGGGACAGCACCGTGCTGGGGGGGGACTTAGAGGGTTCCCCATCCATGGGAGCCCTGTGTGGGGAGCGTTGGGACAAACCCTTTGGCATGGCCGAGGTGGCGGTATGGGTACATCAAGTGGAGGACCCACGTGGGTTGGGTGTATGGGATTCCCGGGATGCATCGATGGATGGGAGGTGCTGGGGGTTGTGTGGAGCTCCTGGGATGTAACCACGGACGGGGACACAAGTGGAGATAGTGAGGGTAGCACTGAGCTGAGGGGGTCCCAGCTGCTGCCCTACCCGTGGGAGCCCTTTATAGGGAGTGCTGGGATAGTCTTTGACATGGCTATAGCCAACTTGGTGTCCCATAGGGATGTACCCATGGATGGGGACACAAGTGGGGTGCTGGGAGGGGGCAGTATGGCATTTCCAGGATGCATCCATGGGTAGGAACACAAGTAGTGGTCTTCGGGGTAGACTTATGGTGTTTCCACAATGCACTGGGGACACCAGTGGGGGTTCTGGGGGGCTGTATATGGTTTCCATGATGCATCCCTGGATGGGGATACAAGTAGAGGTCGTGGAGGGGGGGCTGTATGGGGTTTCCATGACACATCCATGGATGGGAACACCAGTGGAGGTCATGGGGTGTTGTATAGGGTTTCCATGATGCATCCGTGGATGGGACACGAGGGGAGCGGCTGTATGGGGATGCCACGAGCTCCCACCTGTGCCGTTGGTGTGGGCCTGGATGTGCTGCAGGACACTCTGGATGTCCTCAGGTTTGGTGAGGTCCATGCGCAGCAGCGTGAGCCGGGCTGAGCAGCTCCTCTGCAGCTCCTGGGCGCCGGGGCCGCGTGGATCCAGCACGCTGGCAAAGACACGGAAGCCCAAGGAGTCCAAGTGCCGTGCTGTCGCCTGCCCAAAGCCTGAGTCACAGCCTGCAAGAGCCAACAGCAACACTGCGAGAGCTGAGGACGGCCATGCGGGGACCCCATGGGGACATGACCTTGTCCCCAGTGCACCCGCAGGTCACGGTGCTGCTGTTTTTTCTCTCAGGAGGAAGAAAACACTCCTTATCAACAAACCCATCACCCCGCTGATGCTGACAGCTGATAAAGGGCTGAGCGCAGGGGAGCACCTACAAGACAGCGGCGTGGTGGGCTCTGAGCCCCATGGTGACACGTGGGGACCCACAGTGTCCCCCACCTCCACTGCTGCCAGGCCAGGGAGATGTTAGATGACCAAAACCACCCAGGAGATTGGGAATAATAGGGGGAAAAAAAGAGGCTGCGTGTACTCTTGTCCCCTTCCAGGCCCTGGGGCACCCCAAGGGATGTCCCACATGGCAGCACCTGCAGCAGGGCCCGTGCCCAAGGGAGAGCCCTGCGGGAGATGGGGCTGAGAGCAAACAGGCGGTGTGGAACAGCGCGTTCCCAGCTGATGGCAGCGCCGATAGCGCGGCCCCATTAACCATTAACAGGGAGCACTGCTGGGTTGGCCCCAGCTGCACCCTACCTGGGCACCGTGGGTGCTCCTGGGGACAGCCACACTGCGTAGGACATGGTGGCACTGTGCACAGGGGGAACCACCCAGCCCACCCAGCCCCACTTTTCAGTCATAGAAACCCAAAGCGTGAACCCTTAAAGGCCCACATGCTGCATCCGGAGCCTGCAACCCGATAAGTGCTGTGCCCCTGCGTCCTTCACTGCCGTGCCATAAAGCCATTAAGGAGCTGGGGTGCGTCCCCCCATTACCCAACAGGGCAGGAGAAAACCACAGTAAAGATAACACCAGCAATCAAAGCGCGAGCGGCCGCCTCTCGGGGCTGGGGCTCGAAATCTGTCCCGGTCTCAAACTACAGCAGTGCCTTCAAAACCCAAAAGGAGCCCTAACCCCCATCCTGCAAAGCCAGGCTGCAAATGGGGTTGAAGCTCAATGGGGCACAGGGGAGCAAAGCAGCAGCTTTGGGGGTGGCAAAGACTCAAAGCAAATGAGCTTCATTGCATGCTCACTGCTTTGCACACTCGCCCTCTTGCACACTCATCATTTTGCATCCCCATGGCCTTGCACATTCATCACATTACACAGTCATCACTGTGCATGTGCAATGCACTGCATGGTCATCCCCTCGTGCACTCTCCACCTTGCACACTCGCTGCATGACACGCTCATCCCCTTGCACATCCATCACCGCTCACCCATTTTCCTCCCAGTGCATTTGTGGGAGTCACTCAAGGATGTGCAACACCCGGAGCTCCTCCAGGTGGCAAAAAATCAGGGGGTGCAGAGCAGCAGCTCCTGCACTGCAGCCACAGAGCACACACAGTGCGAGCCCCAAGGCAGCCCGAGGGGAGCTGGGCTCTGCAGCCAAGAGGATTAGTGCTGAGCTGCTTGTTGTCTCCAGGGGCTCACGTGCAAATCCTGCCTGGAATGCCAAGGCAAACAGGAGGAGGTTGGCTGCAAGATGAGCCCTTCTGCCAGAGCCAGGCAGGAACCCTCGGGGACAGAAGGAAGCCACAAGTGGTGCCACCCCAAAAACCTCACAGATAATGGGAGCACAGCAGGAGGGGATGCTGGCAGGAAGCAGGGCACGGATAGCAGTGGGGATGGAGGGGCTCAGTGCCCATCATCTGGATGGATATAGGGACACAAAGGCACGCAACAGACCCCAAGGGATGGGGAGCAGTGAGCACTGCAAGCAAATGGGACGCACCCAGAGTGAAAGGACCGGGGGCACCCCAAAGGCATAGGGTGGGCAGGAGGAGGCACAGAACAAAACCCCGCACACGAGTGAGTGTGTGTGTGCATGCACACAGAGCACGGCCCCGCAGCCAACACCTCCCGGATGCCGGGTGCGCTTGGAGAGAGCAGTGCTCCGCGGGTGATGTCAGCCCACGCCGAGGGAACACATTCTTGGCAGGGCTGTGGTGAGGGAGGGGAACTCACAGCACCTGTGCCCGCAGCAGCTGAGCAGTCCCAGCCACTCTGTCCCCCTCCCTGCGTCCCAGGAGCTGCCCCGTGCCCGTGGGTGGTGCACCCCATCCCTTGCTTGGTTTTTAAGGCTGATCACACAGCTCCTTTTTGTTAAATGTCTGGATTTTAATAGGGTTAACATGAAATTGGGCCCTGGCCTTATAAGAAACTGATGTTGGGACACACCAACCATGGGTTATGGCATACATGGGGTGCACCAACCGTACAATGCATCATCCGTGGGAAACACAACCTCTGGGACTCAACATCCATGGGACACAGCACCCATGGGACACAGCAGCTGCAGGATGCACCATCCATGGAACGCGCAACACGGGATACTCCAGCCACGGGACATTATCCATAAGAAGCACCACCCAGACTTCCCTCACACCCAGAAAACCAGAACCAAAACAACCTCAGAGGGGCTCTTCAGGACCTGATGCCCTGAGTAGGGGCCAGGGAAGGAGGTGGCCGGCTGTGGCAGCCAGATGGGATGAATTACAACGGATCAGCCGAGCGCTTACGGAGCATTATGTGCCATAACCTCCGCCTGGGAGGATATGTTTCACTTAACAAACCCAAGAGAAGCGGGGGAAAATCTGATTTCCTGCCTTGACAACCAGAGGCAGCGGCGAAGATGGAGAGGAGCCCTGAGGATGTGAGCAGGGCTCCCAGATTAAGGCCCATTTGGCAGGAGCAGGCACTGGCTGCAGTACGTCAGCATCGGGGCCCCGACATCACCAGAGCAGTGGGGACACAGTGTGCTGGTTGCCATCACCAAGGCCAGCCAGCTGCCTTCCTGCACCCCAACACGCACGGCTGCGTCACCGTGGGTTGTTAATGGGGTCACTAATGGAGTTATGGGGTAATGCAATTACTTCTGTGCAGCCACAACATGGGTGAGGATGAGCCCAAGCAGCGCTGATGGCACGCCTAAGGACAAGATCACCAGCAGCCTGCAGAGAGCCTCCAACTGGACCAACCCATCCACCAACAGTGCCAGCAGGTGCAGCAGCAATGGGCTGAGAGCACTCCAAGAGTTGTCCCAACCCCACGGGGCACACCATGGGCTGAGGGCACCCAGGGGAGCACCAGGACACGTGCCACTGAGTGAGTCCCGCTGGGGCCGTGGGGAGGCTCAAAAACAACCACAGGGGAGGAAGCAGCTCCCTTGAGCCGGAGCTGCTACAAAGTCAGCATTTCGCAGAAAGAGCGTACAGGGAATTTCCTAGAAGCAGCACTTCAGTGCTGGAGCAGAGCTTTCAGCACGGGGTATCACACTCCCAAAAGGGACACACGAGCATCCTCTGTGCTCGGTGCCCACGTGCTGCTGCCAGAGGCAGCAATGGGATGCTCAGGACAGGGACAAAGCGGTGACAACGATCTGAGCGCAAACATCGGGCAGTGGCACAGCCTGTACCTTTCATCAGAGCTAATGTGGGATTTATGTCCCCCCAAAAGAGGAAGTTGTTGTGAAGAGTCTCAGTGATAAGCGGGTGAATAATGGCCAGCAGTGGGAACACGGCGAGCCGGGAACACAACGGCGATCCATCAGCAGGAGCTGTCGCTGGAAGGACACGCGGCCCCAGGGAAGCCATGGCCATGGCAAAGCAAACTAGGAGGGGGAGACTGATGAAGAAATCCATCACTAGGAGGGCAGTGAGGCCCTGGCACGGCAGTCTGGAGAAGTGTGGGTGCCCTGAGGTGCTCAGGGCCAGGCTGTGGTCTATGAGAGTGCCCCCCACCATGGAGGAGTTGAGTGGGCTGTAAAGCCCTTCCCACCGGGGTGGTAAAATTCTACTTGGGGCATAAGGCACCATCCCATTTGTCCCATTGGCATGGGAGTGATGCCACATGCCCATCACACATCCTGTGCATCCTCACACTGCTGCTGGGATGACCCTATTTTCTCTTGCAGCACAGCTCGGGGTTTTTTGGAAACCCAGCTCCTGGAACACCACGAGAGTTGGTGTTGGGACCTGTGGGCTAAAAGCCATCACTTGTGGCCACCCCAAGCCAACTCTGCGTGCAGCTGAACCTGTGCAGGGTTGTGTGTGCCACAAGGCTATTTGGGGCCTTTTCCCCAGAAATATACAAGAGCAGTCAGACATAGACCCACTGAACGGGGCTGGAGGACAGTGGCAGCATCAAAATGTAGAATAACCCAAGTTGGAAGGGACCCATAGTGATCACAGGGTCCAAATCTAACACACAACCTCCAGCTGGTGTGGGGGCAGGAATGACACCCAACCCAATGGGGCATATCCCTGCCTGGAAGGAGGGCCAGGGAAAGGAACAGCCACCAGTCATAGTACCCTTAGGATCCTACCAACCCAAACCATTCTGTGGTGCAGCTCCAAAGGAAGGAGAACCCACAACCCCAGATGCCCACAGAGCACAGCCTGCCTCGTGCCCAGCTCCAGCTGTTACTCGCAAGTGCATTCACCAATCACTGAGCAAGCTCCAAACCCTCACTCTCAACCACTCAAAACTGAGAAAACGGGTGTGGGGCAGCACCAGGGCCCCGAGATTGGGACGGACATAATGCTGCCGTGCTTGCAGGGAAGCACTGCACCTCCACAACCTCAACATCTGTCTGGAATCGCTGCCTCCCGCAGCCACCAGCTGCTCTGACATCTGGCAGGGCTGCAGGACAGGGCTGCAGAACTGCCACTAGCCTTGAGCGTGGTCTTAAGCTCTGACCCATTTCACATCCTTAATGGGGCACGCGGCCGTGAGCCCCAGCAACGCCCGGCTCTGTCCCCTAAAGAGATGCAAAGCACCAAAACTCGCAGCCCAGCACCTCCAGCGCTGCATTTCTCCCCCGGAGGTGCTTCACCTCAGCACCTGCAAATCGAACCTGCCCGACCACAAAGCATTTACTGCCGAGAGCAAACACGGCAGGGCCACAGGTGTCACCGCGCTGCGGGGCGAGAACACCGTGTTCCAGCACTGAGTCACCGCCACACGGCTGGTGCCAACCCCACGCTGGGTGAGCCCCGTGGCACCGTCCTGCCCCACGGCTCAGCTCAGCCTTCCCCTCCTCTTTGGGGCTGGTTGGATGTCAGGAGAAACTTTTCTGAACGATCAGCGAGGTGCTGCACAGGGAGGTGGGGGGAGCTGTGGCACTGAGGGATGCGGTGGGAGTTGGGGGATCTGAGAGATCTTCTCCTGCTTTAATGATTTCATGATCCCCTGGGTCAGCTCTCCAGAGCACAGCGGGACCTCAGGGCGGCACCAGGTGGTGCCCGCAGCTCCCTCCCTGCAGCCCCACGGCCAGGAGGAAGGCACCTGTACACACCTGTGCACGGCCGATGTCAGCGCCGCACGGGGTGACCCCCGTGGCACCGGGCTGCCCCACGGCACCGACCTTGGGGTTGAACATTCCCTCCTCCTTGGGGCTCGGCAACCCTGGGGACCTCCGCAGGGCTACAAGAGAGAAGGGGACAGACTCTTTAGCGGGGTCCGCTGTGATGGGACAAAGGGAAACGGATTCAAACCGAAAGAGGGCAGATTTAGATCGGAGATAAGGAGGATCTTTACACTGAGGGCGGTGGGGCAGCGGCACAGGCTGCCCAGGGAGGTGGTGCTGCCCCGTCCCTGCAGACAGCCAAGGTCAGGGAACGGGGCTCTGAGCGCTGATGGAGCCGTGGGTATCCCTGCTCACCGCAGGGACCGCGAGCAGACGACCTTCTATGAACCCACCCCAGCCTGTGAGACACCCGCACGCTCCGGGACACCCTACGGGAGCTCAGCACAGCCCTACAGCGGCGCAGCCCGCTCCGAGAGGAGCGACCCCGGCCGATGCCCGCGCGTCTCCCGGCGCTGGGCAGGGAGCAGCTCCCCGGCGAGCATCGCATCCCCGGAGCGCATCCCCGGCACCACCCGGAGTACCCCGGCACCGCACCGCGCTCACCTGTGACCAGCACCGCCCTGCCCTCCACCGGCAGCAGCCTCCTGCCGGGCGCCCAGCGGAGCAGCAGGCAGGCGGACGCCGCGGCCACGGCGAGCCCGAGGGGCAGCGGCAGGCAGGCTCGGCACAGGCTCTGCACAGCGGCCAGCAAAGCCAGCGGCACGGCCAGCGCCCGGCCCAGCACCACGTCTCCCCGCGCCGCCCGCAGCGCTAAGCCGCCCCCCAGCGCCGCCCACAGCGCTCCGTACGCCCACCGCTCCGCTCGCTCCATGGGACGGGATGCGATGGGAAGGGATGAGATGGGACAGGACGCTCCGCGCCGGCCCGGCCCCGCCGCACCGGCCGCGTGGTGCNGTGGGTTCACTCCTGCTCACTCCAGCACGGTTCAGTGCTGTTCCGTTTGCTCAGTTCGGTTCAGTCCCGTTCGGTTCCATTCACTCCGCTCAAGCTCAGCACGGCACGGTTCGGTTGGGCTGGGTTCAGCCCAGCTTGGCTCAGCCCAACTCGGTGCCACTGTGCCCACCCCGGGGCTCGGTCCCCACCCAAGGTCGCCGCACTCCAGGGATGCCGCCGGGCACAGCCCCGCAGCCCCCAGGGCCGGGGACATGGATGCCACCAGGGCCACCCCGTGGGACCGGACCCCAAGCAGCTAGGTGAGGTGTGAACTGCATCCCAGGTGCTCTCCAGGCCCTATGGAGTTTGGGATCAAGGCGATCCCAAGCTATCCCCCAACCCGCTGCTGCTTTGCCCCCTGCCACGCTGAATGCAGCCAGCACCGTGCCGGAGGTGTGCCACGAGCAGCAGGTGCTGGGGCAAAGTCCTCCCCTTCCCACCTTTACGGCTCGACGTGTCTGCTCTGCTGGGCTTTAATATTCCACCAAGCCTCCATGCTCGGTGACCCTACAGCAGAGCAGTGCCGGTGTGTCTGCCAAGCTCTGCTCCCAAAAGCTTTGCTGCCGGGTGGAGGATGCCTACGCCGTCCTTTGCCGAAGAACTACACACGGTATGGACACAACCCCCTTGGTCCCGTTGGGAAAAACAGATTTCATCAGCTGCAGGAGGCTCGGCGGGAGGGCAGCGGCCAACAAACAGGCTGGGGTGGTTTTTCTGGGGTGTGGTGGTGGTGGGACCCGGTTGGGTTCGCAGCCCGGCTCTTCCTGGCTGGGGAATGCAGGGAATGCTGGCCAGGTAGAGGAGGAAGGATGTGGCCAACACATCTTCCACCTTGGGATGTGGTTTGTGGGGTCCTCGAGGTTCTTCCCAGCAGCAAACTTCAAGGCAGGGTGCGTGGGAACCTCAGTTTCACCAGGCTTTGAAACGCATCACTGATGAAAATCAGTTTTCCAAATAGAAAAAGAGCAGTGTTTGCAGTTCCCTTTCATTTGGCTAGATTAGCAGATCACTCTGTGAGAAATATGGTACTACTTGACGTCTTCAGCTGCTTTCAGCACCTCAGGTTGCTTGGAGGCTCTCCTGCTTAGAAGCTAAGGAGCTTGTTGTCCTAAGTGCGTGCAGATTCCCACGCTGAATCTGCAGGAGAAGGTGTTACCCAGTGATCTGTAAGGCCCCTTCCAACCCAAGGATTCTGTGATTCAATGATTTACCCACAAAGCAGCACTTGTACTTGTGCTCATCACCATTAGCTGAGCATCACCGAGTCTACCTGCTCTGACACGGTCCATCCATCTGTCTGTTAGTCCACCCACCCACCTGTCTGTTTGTACATCCATCCATCCAGTTAGCTGTCAATCCATTCATCCATCCATCCATCTGTCTGTCCATCCATCCGTCCATCCATTCGTCCATCCATCTACCCATCTATCTGTCCATCTGTCCATTCACCCATTTGCCATCCATTTCTCCATCCATTTCTCCATCCATTTCTCCATCTGTCTGTCCATCCACCCATCCATCCATCCACCCACACACCCTGTGCCTGTCCACCCTCCCGTATCACCACAGCAGCATGCCCTCGCTCCCTGCCCCGTCCCGTCCCTGTCCCCGTGGGTGCCCTCGGTGGCTGCTCCTCTGCAGACAATGCGTGCCCTTGTTCATCTCCCCGTTGCTCAACCCCACACTGTTAGGAAACGCCGCTGAGCTCCTCATTACCTTTTGACCTACTTGACGCCTTCCGTGCCCATTTTGCTAATTGCGGCTCACCGCTGCGGGTTGGAAGCGGGGCTGGGTGGGTCACGCCCGAGCTCAGCAAGGTCCCTATGGGGGATCTGTCTTCCTCCTGCTCCCCTTGCCCTAGGCTGTTCCTACAGCTCGGCGGAGCCTCCCATGACGAACAGGTTTGGAGATAATTGGTCCCCTCCCTAATCTCATCTCTGGAAGATTCATTGCATTGTTTTCGGCCGCTTGCAGGGACTCGGGGCTGGGAGGGATGTGATTCACCCAGCACTGCTCCCACAGGTGCTTCATCCTCCCCAGGACACCCTCTCCTTTTGCCAGTCCCTCCTCAGGGGACACCGCCCCGGGGGAGCACCCCGCACCGTGCCCATCCCCAACCAAGGATAAGGATGCCCAGTGATGTCCCCTTCTCATGGGAAAATCCCAGGCTCTGACCTGTGGGGTCAGCCTGTGTAGCCCTTTACAAAACACACCTCTGCGTCCAGCTGGACTCACAGCTTTGGGAGGGGTTTCACCTTCTGGAAAACTGCATCCTGATGGAAGTTTGCATGTTCCCACCCCCATCCCTTCTCTTCTGCTGGGCTTCCTGCACTACAGTCACTGGGACTGAGCACCCCAAATGCACTGCCAACAAGTGGGGGCCTTTTCCTACGGCTGCAAAGCGTTGGTGACGCTCAGGGAGGGGTACCTCCCCTGCCCCCCATCCCAGCCATGAGAGGAAGGAGCTGCTTGGCACATCCTGCTCAGAATCCCCATCCCTATCTGGGCTCATTTTGGGGCTGAGCCCTTTTCTCCATCCCATCAACCCATCGTCACCTCCCACCTCCCTTCTCCATGGCATCCTCAGGATCTCACTATTAGGGTGATGGAGCAAATGTGCCTTCCTCCCAGCCCCGGTGACACACTGCCTCCTCCGCTCCACGACTGGGACAGTGGGTCACGGCACGGTGACCCATTTCCCGTCCTCCACCTCCGTGCTCTCACCGTGCCGAGCGTGCCACTACCGGGTGTTGCTCAAGAAGCGAGGACCCATGGGATGTGCCACACACGTGGCCGCCATGCCCCCTCGTGGCGGCACGACATGGGGACAGCGGGTGGCACAGAGCTTGGGGACAAGGAGAGGGGCTGCAGGTGACACCGGTGGCACCGTCTGGAGATGGGGATGTGACCTGGAGCACCCCAGGTGGCACTGCTGGTGGCACCCCGGGGTTCCTGCATCCCTGCTGCCCTCTCCACCCGGATGGTGTTTTTGGCACAGTCTGCATGCACCATGGCCAAGCCAAGCACTTCAGGCGCCTCTCAAGGGCAGTGCACGCCGGGGAGGCCTGGAAATATCCCCAAGGCTGCAGAGCCAAAAAAACAGCTGGAATGAAAACACAGAGAGAGGGCAGAGGAGGTCTGCAGCGAGGACACGGCCCCTGGGAGGATGGCATTGCATCTGGGTATGATGACAGCAGGCTGTCCCTGAGCTGTGAGCCGTGGGGATGCAGGCGGGGCAGAGGGATGCAGGAGTGCTGTGCCACCCTGGACCCCCACAGCATGAGGACACGGGGACGTGAGGCTGCCCAGAGATGCTGTGGGGAGCATCACCCCATGCCCCAGGAACGGGGACAAGGGACACCGCCAGCAGCACATGTCACATCACTTTATTGTCACAGCAGCCAGACCCAGTTCCTAGCGGGGGTCCGGGTCCAGCCCCTCTCCCCCCAGTACTGCTCCAACTCCCACCACGGCACGTGCTCCTCCATCCTCCGTCCTCCATCCTCCATCCTGACCCCACGGAGCAGCTCTGGGGCATTGCTCCCATTGTGCTCTGGAGCTAGAGGTGAGACCGAGGGCGCGGAGCGTGCCAAGTGTCCCCGTGTCCTTCCCCATGGGACACAGGTGGTCACTTCACACCTCCATGCCTGGCGCCCGCCCCAAGCCCAGTGCCTGCACCAGCTCGTCGCTCAGCCCACTCTTCAGCGTCCGTCGCACTGCAGGGACAGGAGAGTGGCTGCTGGGTCACCGTGCACTGGGCTTGGTGGCTCTGATGTGGGGAGAGGGGGTCCCGGTGGCACGGGTGGGTGCCAGGGTTGGGGTTGCGTGAGGGGCCAGGGAAAGGAGGCAAGGCATGGGCAGCTGTGGGACAGGAACACTGCATAGGGTGGCATGGGGACAGGGATACAGAGGTGGGACTGGGAAACAAAAGGTGGGATGGGGCAGGTGAATAAAGAGTTGGGACAGGCGTGTGAACAAGGGCACAGAATGGGGACAGGGATGAGACAGGGCATGGGGACAGGGACGCTGAGATGGCAAAGAGCACCTGAACAGGGACACAAAGGACAGAACATAGGGATGGGACACAGTGGCTGGGACACAGGGGCACGGGGTGTGGGGACAGTGGCACTGGGGACTCACAGGACTTCCTGTTGCCACGGGACCTCCTGCGCTCCCGGCTGGGGCAGGGACGGGGGTTGGCACTGTGTGTCACTGACTTCACCAGGCGGTCCATGATCTCATCTGAGGCGTCATCAGGTGAACTGGGGACATCCTCCTGGGCTGGGGAGCCCTGGCTGGGAGTGGCGAGCCCCGTCCCTGCATGGGAACACGAGGATGCTGCCATCAACTGGGCGCTCCCTGGGGCCACCCCACTCTGCCACCTCATCCCCAGTGTGCTCCTACCACGGCCACCCCGGCTGCGGCGCGCAGGAACATCTGTGGGCAAGTTCAGGATGCTCTTCATGCTCTCGTGGCCCACCTCTGCCTGCTCCTGCTGTGTGGGCCCGGCCGACACCACGGCGGGTGGCGATGCCTCAGCAATGCCAGAGAACTTCTCAGTCTGCAGCAGGACAAAAGGCAGGAATCGGGGACAGAGCTCAGAATCACGGAGTCACACAATCATTCAGGTTGGAAAAGACCTCCAAGATCGAGTCCAACCATCAACCCATCACCACCATGACCACATGCGGAACCACAAGATTGAAGGACCACAGAGGTTGGAAAAGACCTCTCAGATCCCCAGGTCCAATCCCATCTGACCCCCACAGTGCCCACTGCCTGAGTCCCTTGCTGCCACGTCCCCACGGCTCTGCAATCCCCAGAGACAGTGTCTCCCCCACCTCCCTGGGCAGCTGTGCCACTGCCTCACTGCTCCTCCAGAGAAGAAACAGTCCCTAATATATCCCATACAAACACCCCCTGGCCCAACGTGAGGCCAGTCCCTCTCATCCTATTGGCACAGGGCACAGGGGTGGGACGGTTGGCCTCGTACCTCTGTGATGAGCCGGCCACGTGTCTTGGTGCGCTCCCGATGGGCTGCACGCTTCTTCTGCTGCTGCAGGACGCGCTCCCGGCACGTGCGGTACTCCAGGGCGAACTCCCGCAGCAGCTTGCAGATGGGCATCACCTTCACATCGCGTGCAGCACTTGCGGGGTACCCCAGGTAGAGCAAGAAGGAGTGGAACCTGCAGGGACACCCATCGAGGCATGGCCATCCTAACACAGGTTGACTTTGATGGTGCACCGGGGTCAGGACCCACCTGTTGAGGACGCGCCGGTGCACCACCTTCAGGACGACGATGCGTTGGGTGCTGTCCTTCAGGAAGTCGGTCAGCTTGCTCTTCAGCACTGGCTTGGCCTCGTGCTTGGCGATCACCTTCAGGTTGTCCCAGGAGGCCCGGCAGCGCCGCTCCAGCTGCACCAGGCTGTTGGCCAACTCATCAAAGTCAACCTAAGGGAGGGAGACGTTGTCCATTGGTGGTGGTGGTGGTGGTGGTGGTGAAGGTGTAGGACCTGGGCCTGGACTCACCTTGGCAGAGCGCGTGATGGAGGCGATCTCTGAGTAGAGGTCCGTGGTTTCGGGGAACTTCTCCACCACCATCTGGCAGAGGTGGTGGAGCAGGGACTGCCGGTGCACCGTGTCCTTCACCTCCGACACCTTCTCCAGATAGCCCAGCTCAAAGCCTCTGCTCTGAAACCCCAACGCTCAGTGGGGCCTCTCCATCTTGCCACCCTCCCATTGACCAAGAAGACCATCACCAGCAACCACACCACTTCCCAAGCTTCTCATGGTCCTGGGCATGCACGTGCTGTGGCTGGTCTTGTCCATGCAGCACCCAGGCTGCAATCCCAACACCCCATTTCTCACCTGGGAGCCATTCAAGAAGTTGCCCATGGCCAACAGCGTGGCCAGGATGCACTTGAAGGTGTGATTTCTGGCCAGCTGCTCCATGCCCACTTTCAGATCAAACAGCGGCTCTGCAATTTCCTGGATGGGGATAGGTGCAGGTGAGACTCCTTGGAAGTCACCTCCCTTGGGGGATCCTTAAGCAGAAATATTTGTCCTCAACCACAGGCACAAGCACCCCATGCTTGACTTGGTGCCCTGCAGCTCCAGATTTGGACGTGGCCACTTCCCACTGGGATTGCCATGGCTCACCCCAAGGACCCTGCTGAGGAGAAGATGGGGTATGTGTCCCCATACCTGCTCCAGGCTCTCGTAGTCCAGCTTGAACGCCCAGAGCTGGAGCCTGGCCGTCAGGTCGCTGATGGAGGACAAGGAGAGTAGGAACTGCTCTGCAGAGCCCAAGGGCACATCAGGGTTAGCCAGCTGAGCCTCCTGGATCTTTTGCTTCTCCTCCTCGGTTGGGACCATGGTCAGGATTTTCTAAGGCAGGCAGAGGGATACATCAGATACCAGCAATGTCACTGCTGCTCCAGGATGGTGGGAGATGGGACATGTCGCCCAGGGCCACCTACAGCGTGCCACACATGGGCAGTATGGTACAGAGACCTCCTGACCAGGGGAAATGACCCACACAGTGCTCACCTCAATCCCTTCCTTATTGACTGCAAACTCATCAAAGTTGAGCACGGCTGTCTTGATGATGTGCACAGGTGGCAGCACCGTGAGGCCAATGTTGATGGCGTTGCTCCTCTTGGGATCCAGCACCACTACCACTTTCTTTCCATCAGTAGCTTTCTGCAAAGAGGACAGGGAACAGGCTGGCAGCCAGGCAGAGGGCTCACCCTTGTGAAACACCACAGGATGTGGCAGTGAACCAAACCTATGTGTTGATCATCATCACCCCCTGCCCCATCCTCCCAAACAAATCTCAGGGCTCTAGCTACCTATCCTCAGCACAGGATGGGGTGGCAGTGCCTTGAGACCACAACAGCTCCCAAAAGCTCCGGCCTGCTGGTACCTTGGAAGCTGGCATCTCTTTTGCCCGGGACTCGAACAGATGCTCCAGTTTGGCAGTGTTGACCTCAACATTTTGGAGGGACGCCCACAGTGTTGCCTGCCCGAACCTGCCTGACCCCACAGTGCCATCCAGCTGCTTCAGCTCCTTCCAGAAGAGCTTCACAGTCCTTTTCTTCTTGGCTTGGGAAGGACCATCAATGGTTGAGGGGCCTGAGAGCCCTGGGGGAGGTGGATAGCCAGGGACCATGGGTGGTGGAGGTGGAGGAGGTGGGCAACCAGGGACCATGGGTGGTGGAGGCGGAGGAGGTGGGCAACCAGGGACCATTGGGGGAGGAGGTGGAGGCGGTGGGCAACCAGGAACCATAGGATGTGGAGGGGGAGCCATGAGAACTCCAGCACTCGCTGCCTCGATGCTGGCAGGAAGGAAGGAGCCGTTGGCGATGGGCCCTGACTCCAAGACATCCAAGTCCTCCTCCTCCCCCAGGTCAGTGAAGTCCAGGTCCTTGATTTTCAGTTGCACGGGGCCTGCCTCCAGGCGCTCCCATGACAACTCCGTGTCGTTCTTGGCGGGCATCATGACGGTGTTCTCCAGCTTCTGTGTGTGGCTCTCAGTGTCGATGCTGGATGCAGCACGTGCCAGCTTGGCGTGGGCATTAGCCACCAGCCCATCCGGAGCCCTGCTGTGGGGCCGGGCACTCTCTTGTTCCTGACCACCAGGTCCCTCGACACAGCTGGACCCTGTGTCTGTCTCCACCTCTCCTTGGCGTGGGGACAGTGATGGATCCTCGGGGAAGACCTTCTGCCTCCCCAGCTCTGAGGAGCCCTTGGCATAGAGCATGTCCAGCATGAACTTGGTATCGGAGGAGATGGTGCTGCAAGAGTCGGGGCCGTCCTGCCGTCCTGCGTGTGACCCTGTGGAGAGATAGAGCCCACCTGCAGAAGGTGCTGCTGGGCTGCACGTGGGGCTTGGAGCCCGTTCCCTGTGGGAAGATGCTTGGGTGTGGGATGGCCAGAGAAGGTGGCCAAGAGAAGTTGTGGACACCCCATCCTTGGAGGCATTCAAGGCCAGGTTGGATGGGGTCCTGGGCGGCCTGACCTGCTGGAAGGCACCCAGCCCACAGCAGGAGTTGGAACAGGATTATCTTTGAAGGTCCCCTCCAACCTAAGCTGTCCTATGGCACCATACCACCATGGCATCCAGTACCATGGGGTGGGCTGGGGCCAGAGGGGCTCCTAATGCCCACGTGGCGCGCCCTGATAGGGGCATACCCCCAACCCAGTCCTGCACGTACTCATGCGGGGTGGTTCTGTGCCAGAATCAGGGGTGCTGCTGTCCCCATCCCAAGCGATGGGATGCTCCAGTGGTGCAACATCACTGAGGATGTCGATCCGTCCCTTGGCCATGGCGGACATCTTCTCCTTCTGGGCAGCAGCCAGGTTCTCCAGGAAGCGAGCTCTGCAAGGCAGGGACTGATGTTGGCTGGGAGCGTGGTGAAGATGGGAATGGATAAACCACACCATACAGCACCACACAGCAAACCCTGCACGGGGACGATCCCGCATCAAAATGAGCCACACCGCAGCAGGATCCACCCACGGCCCCAGCCACCTCCAAGCACTTCAGAGAGATGGCCAAGGCCACCATGGCTTGGGAATGGCAAGACAAGGCCCAGCAGGAGACAGGGAAAGCATGGGCACAGAACTGCTGAGGTCAGCATGGATCTCTGGAGGACACCTGGCGCCACCCTGACCCAGCTCCAACAGGGCCACCCCAATCTGTGCCCAGCACCATGCCCAGGTGGCTTCTGAGCATCTCCAAGGATGGAGACTCCACCACCTCTGCCACTTGGTCCCAAGCTGATATCCACTGCAACAAGCCGCAAGACCAAGCTCCCAGGAGGGCACCAAATGTTGGAGCTGGGACTCGTGGGACCCTACTGCTCCTCCTGCCCTGCACGGCTGGGAGCATCCAGCCTGAGGAAGCGCATGCCTGGAGACACACGCATGCCTCTACTTACTCAAACCTCTTCAGAATAGGTTTGTCCCCATGCAAAGAGGGGGCATCCTCCCGCCTGAGGGAAAACAGGGGTTAGCCCCTGCTAACAAGGAACTCTTGACCCCAACCCCCCAGCCCCATGGCATGGTATGGGAACCCCCAGCAAGAAGCACTCTTGCATGGTGTTGGTGACACTGGGAGCACTGTCTCTGCCAGCAGTACCACCCGACCTGCCACCAGGATGCTGCAGGCTGGGGATGGTGTGGGTGCCCCGTAGGGGGTTGGAGGGGGCTGTCACTCCCAGTAGGACAGCTGTGGTATGGGGGTCCTGGCCACCCAGACAGGGCACAAGCAGAGGAGATGCAAGGGTTGGGGGCAGCAAGCAGACATCACGCAGAGCCCGGGCACTTACCAGACAGCAGCAGGTTGGTGCAGCCTGCAAAAGGAAAAGATAGAAAGAGTGGGCAGAGGAGAGGATCAGTGCGGGCAGAGAGGAGGAGTGAAGGGGAAGAGATGGAGCTGGAGCAGAGGTGTGCGCACCCCAGTGGGGCTAAGGATGCTGTGAAGGCACCACGCTTGGATCATCTCACACTGCCCTCTCCTGTCCTGTGAACCTCGCCAGCCCCAGCGTGCCCTGGGGACAGAGGGGATGTGGTGATGGGACCCCCAGGGCACCATCCCTTACTTGTAGATGCTCCTCTCCCCCATGCTGGGGGGCTCCTTCTCAGCTGGGGGGCTGGGCAGGCTGAGCCGCAGGCTGGACGCACTGCTGAAGATGCTCTTGGAGCAAGGCCTGGAGAAAGAGGACATCCAGACAGAGCACAATGCCACGGGGACTTCCCAGCGTCATGATGCAGCATCCCCACATCCCACACTTACTCCACTGGGATGCTCAGCTCAAAGCTGTCCTCAAGAGGGGGCTCCTTCGGGGTGCTGGGGGTCTCATTCAGGGATCCGGGGCTCTCTGGGCTCTGCAGAGGATCCGGCTCAGCACAGCCCCCCTGTGCCCTCCACCCACGCCGTCCCTCATCTGTCTTCCTGCGCTCCTTGCGCCCGCCCGCAGGCGGCTCCTCCACGCCGTCCTCCAGCCGCAGTGCACTCTGCAATGGGACGGGGATGTGCCGTGAGCACCTGGGGACACGTCACACTGCCATCACCCCCGGGCACCCCACTCACTTCGTAGAGGACAAATTGCTGCTTCAGGTCGAGTTCGGTGCCCTTGCTGCTTAAATACTGCTGCACGACCCTCTCCATGCCCTGCTGCTCCAGGCAGTCCGTCACGTCGTAGAAGGAGTCTTGGTCTGGGAGAGCGGCCAGTGTCTGGGTGGTGGCAAAGGGACGGGGTTGGCACTGGGGACGCAGGGACACGGTGGTCCTGTGGCACAGCCCCGGTGCTCACCTTGTTGATCAGCGTCATAGCGAACACCAGCAGCTCCGTGTCGGCCCCGTTGCGCTGCTCGAGGATGGCCATCAGGTTGGACCATGGGCATGTACCTGGGACAAGCAACATGTGTCAGTGGCACCAAGGCACTGAGTGTTTGGGATACGGAGCACTGCATCCTGAGCATCTCATCCCCTCCTCATCCCTGATGGGGGGCTCTTGGTGGGCTCCCGTTGGCACATACACTGGCTCATGCCATAGCCGTCACACTCTATGGGTGGCATGAGGCATGGACAACCCGTGTCCTCTGTGTCCAACCATCCCCATGCTGAGATCCAGGTTGGGGTTGGGGCTGCACCCACCTCTTGCCTGGTCCACAGCGTTGACGGCGCGGATGAGGAGCAGGGCATTGGGCTCTGTGTACTCCACGAAGACCAGCAGCAGCTTCAGGGCCATCTTCACCACCAGGCGAAACTGGGACGAGGGACAGTGATTGTAGCAGGATACTCCAGGGCTTGGCTTCACCAGCGGCTTTGGTGAAGGGTGCTGTGGGTTCAGGGTCCTACAGCTGGGACCCTGGTGGCCAATGGGTGCTGGCTCCCAGAGTGTGACCCTTGTTATATTACACCTCTGTGCCCAGGTCACATAGTGGAGCTCTTGTAGATGTTGAAGAGTAGCACCCAAGGAGCCCAAGGCACCTTCTCATATTCCATGTCTGTGCCCAGGTCACATAAAGGGGCCATGGGGACTCTTGGTGACACTGGAGAGCAGCACCCAACGAGCCCAAGGCACAGAGCCCATCCTGAAGGCATGGCATGGGGACATCACAGCCAGGGGTGACAGCAGCTTACCGGGCTTCCCGACAGCGTGTAGAGCCACTGGACGGTCTCGTTGTGGTTGATGACACCCTGCATCCCGTCCACGAAGAGCATGATCTGGCTCAAGGCTGCAAGGCAGGGGCACGGGGTGGTGGCATCAGGTGTGCTCCATCAGCGGTGCCACCGACGGGGACACGCCGAGTACCCACCACGCAGGATGTAGTTCTGGTAGTTCTGGTCAGCCTCAGCCCCCACTTTGATCAGGCACGTCAGCCCATCCAGGTTCACAAACTCTGGCACCAGGTCCTTGTCCTCCTGCGAGCGAAGCCCAGCGATGTCCCCACACAGGAGGTGGGGATGTGGCCATCCCGTGGGTGGGGACACGGAGCTGGAGCCACCTACCTGGAAGAGCTGCTTGAGGGAGAAGAGGGAGCGCCGCAGCTCCGGGCCCTGCGAGTTGTACAGCTTCTCTGCAAGGAAAGGCACGGGGATGGTCTGCAGGGTACAGCAGCACATGGGGGCACGGCACAGCGAGGGGACGTGGGACACACGGGGTGGGAGCAGCAGCAGCTCCACCACCGCCACTTCTTTCAGCGCTGCCACTTTCCTATTTTCTTTGCTTTCTATATTTTTCTGCCTGGCTGTGACACAAATAACCCCTTTGGTTTCCTGCGCTGAACCGAAACAGGAACCCAGGCAGGAGGCACAGCCCTGGGACCACGCTACCCACAGGAACCCCATCGGCTCAACCCTGCAGGCATTGCTCTGCCACCCCATCTGTCCCCATCCCACGGCTGGCAGCCCTCAAAGGAGGCATGCAGCTCGCCAAACCCGTTTTGTCTATTTTTTACTCTTTTCCTATGTATTTCGGCCAGGACAACCAGCTCTCTGCCAAACCTTCCCGGAGCTGTCGGGACGGAGCATTCCGGAGCCTGGGAACCACGCATGGGGAGCGTGACCCTGACCCCACTGCCGGTCCCTTCCTTCCCAGCACCGCTGGCTTTCCCCCCCTGCTCCAGATGGAAAGCCTCAGTGCGTCCGAGCGCTCGTCCCCACGTGAGCCATTTGTTTGCATTTGCCAGGGCTATATTTAGAGCTCGCTTGGATGACCCCAAATCCCCGCAGCGTGCGATGGATTCCCGGTCCCGGGGTTGAGGAGACCCCCCACCCCCCCCAGCTCACCGATGATGGCATGGACACGGACGGAGAGCTGCGTGCGCAGGATCAGCGTTGGCCGCCGGCCCTTCCTACGGCAAAGGGACAGGGGCTGAGCGCTGGCACAGGGGCACTGTCCCCATGTCCCCAGTGCCCCCCGTGTGCCTCACCTGACCTCCTCGTAGAAAGCCTCCAGGTCATCCTTCTGCTCCAGAAGGGACAGCTCCAGGTCCAGGTAGTGGCCGGATGGGGACACTTGCAGTGTGCAGTCCTCCAGCTGGGGACACACAGCCGGGTGAGATGGGGGCCACCTGCCCACCCCAGGTCCCCTCCAGTGGGTGGCAGCAGTGCCCCTCCTGGCTGCTGGAGGAGGCAGCTCCACCCACCCACCACCACGAACCCGTGTCCCCAAGCTTCTCCCACAGGATCACAGATGCCACTATGTGCCCTTCAGGGCCTCCACCCCTGCACAGGGACCAGCATTGAGCTGCTGCAGAAATGGAGAGCCCCACACTAGGGGAAACACGCAGCAAGGCTGGCCTTGGTGGCCCCACACCTTGGTGACCCCACACCACCAACTGTCCCTTGGTGGGACGCAGCCCAGTGGCAGTGGCTGTCCCCATCGGGGCAGGGTCCCCGCACATGGTGAGCCCCACACGGGCGTCCCAGCATGTGGGCTGCACTGACTCAGCCCCATGACTCAGCCCCAGCTCCGCACCCAGCCACGTGGTGGGAGGGGAAGGGCCAAAAGATGGCCCTGGTGCCACAGCATCCGCCCCAGATCCTACAGCATCCGCTCCCCATCCTACAGCAGCCACGTGTGCCTTCCCACATCTCTCCCTGCAGCAGCGATAAACCCCCATTATTAACCCCCCAGAAAGACTCCACACACAGTGCATGACTTATCCAGGGAGGAGTTGTGGGGCTCATCACTGAAACCAGACTTCCAGCCCCAAATCACTCCAGGGGCCAGGAGCTGCTCCCAAAGGGCTGGGAAAGCCCCAGGGCAGCCCCATGCAGCACCACCACGCATCCATCCCCTACATCTCCCTGTGCTAGGTGTCCCAAACAAGACTTCGCACGCGTGACAGCATCACCAAACCCAGAGGGTGAAAGGAACTGAGCTCAAACCATGCCACGTGCGTGGAGTGACGCCCCACTGTCTGACTCAGCCTGCAGATAAGTGGCAATTTGGCAGGGTACCTCTGTAGGGCTGGACTCCATCACCGTGCTGTCAGCATCCCACCTCACGTCCCGCTGCCTCCAGCCATGGCAACGTGCACCAAACACCACCAAGGGCTGGGGGAAGGATTCCACTCGTGCCCTTGCGTCCTTCCAGGGTGCACTAAAATGCAGCTCCAGAGGGAAAAAAACACCTCCGATGCGAGCTGGAGATAACAGCTGACTTTGGGGATGGTGACACCACCCAGTTGGTGCTACCCATGCAAGCCTGGCTGTGCTCCCTACAAGGGATGCTCTGGTGCATGGGATGCCCAAGCCCTGGCCAATGTCATCCCCTAGGAAAGGGACAAGGGACATGGCGTCCTATAGTGAGGATGTGTTGCTACCGATGCTCCTTGGGCAAGGTTGAACCACAGTGTCCCTGCTCCCAGCTTTGATCCATTTGCCTCTGTTATGGGAAAGCATCATACAGTGGTATGGGATCACAGCAAACCCAGGGAGGGTAAAGAGAGGAGAGCATCCATCCCATGCTCACACCTCCCAGGTGCCCTCTGGCTACTGGTTTGGGGGACTTTTGGGGACATGTCCTGAGGGGACAAGGACAGGAATATGGTTCCAGCCAGGTGGGAACACACAGGACCATGAGCAGGGAGGATACACGTAGCAAATGAAGGCTCATGGATGCACCCAGAGCAGGACTGTCCTCTCCAAATCACTCAACGGAGATGTCTCCAGGGGGCAGTGATGGAGATGTCTCCATGGAGTGCTGAGGGAGATCCCTCCTTGAAACAGTGATGGAGATCCCTCCATGGGGCAGTGACAGAGGTGCCCCTGTGGGGCTGTGATGGATATGTGTCTGTGGGACAGTGATGGAGATGCTTGCATGGGGCAGTGGTGGAGATACCTCTGACCTGTGAGATGATGGACCCACGAGCACACCTTGGAGGTCTCCATAGCCAAGACAGACACATCCAAACCAACCCTGCCATCCAAGCAACAACGAGCTGAGTGCCTTATCTTGGCACAGCCCTGCACAGCATCCTTCTTATCTGCCAGTGCCGGAAACACTTCCCCCATCTCCAGCACTTACTATTTTTTTGAAAACCACACATTCCCAACTTCTCTGAGCTGCGGAGCTCCCTGGGCGTCCCTTTCAACATATTAAAAGAAACTCTTTGGTGACAGTGTGGAATGGGGGGATGCTCCTCACCTCCTTGCATTGGCCTAGGGATGGAGGCGATGGAGATCCAAGAAAGACAAAGAAGAGAAACGTCTGGAGAAAGCCAGAGAAGTTTTAAAACTCAGCTGCAGGCTGCTCTTGGGGCAGAGCCAGAGCAACACCCTGACTGCAAATCAGAGAGAGCAGTGCCATGGGCTGCCCCACACGGCTTATGGGGAGGGGATGGGGGATTTACTGAAACTCATCCATCTCTGTTATTTTCTGCAGCTGATGCTCAATCTTGAGGCCACAGTTCAACACAAAGCTCAGAATGAGTTTTATACAGTGTGAAGTAAGGCTCGTAGCTCACAGCATCCATAACTAAGCATTGCTCGGTACCCTGTGCCATCTTTGCGTGCCCAAAACTCCAACCAAGCTCTTGTGCAAGCCAACCCAGCACAGCTCACTTCTGAAATACACACTATCATGGCTGCAGGCTCTCTCCCCTCCTCTTCTCACACCCCTAGGCAAGAGGAACCACTATGGGACATTTTGGGGCTGGCAGAGGTGTTTATTACCGGGTGCTGCCCTGTACCCTTTCCTGCTGATGGACGGCAGCAGATGGATGGGAGTAGTGCCCACTGTGAGGAAAAAAAGGAAAAGAAGGCAGGAGGGCTCTGGAGGGCACACAGCACACACAGCCCTGAGCCGCACATTTGCTCACATGCTGCCCTCTCCATCCAGCCCTGAGTTCCCCATGGCTCCATAACCCCAAACCCATCAGAATCAAGAACTTCGGGCACATGGGAGACCCAAACCCATTGCCAACACAGGTTTAGCTCTTCTGCAGGTTTCCAGAGGAGGGAGCTCCCACAGTTTGGTTTTGTTTAGAAAACCCCTACACTGATAGCACTGGTGCAGGGTGCAGGTGAAGAGCATGCAAGGGGACACTCAGGGACAGCGGTGGAATGGACGTGGTCTCATCTCCACCCTCTGCAATTCAGGAGGGCAGCCCCAGTTTGCAATGGGATTTCCGCTGCAGCAGTCACGTGCTTTTGTAGAAAACACAGGTTTTGCAGCAAAACACTTGCAGGGGTTGAAAGGATGGCTGCACCCGGAGGGAGCATCACTCAGTGGTGCCCTGTGTGACTTGCTGGAAGCTCAGATGAGATAGCATCGTCCCGGACCAGAACAATGCGGCTGCGGAAAGCAGCTGGGAAGGTATTTCAGGCACAAACACGCATTCCGGAAAGCATGAAAAAACCATCAGCTGTGGGGAGAGGAAATGAGGGGCCACGCACGTGTGGGCAGGGAGGGTAAATCCTGCGTGGATCCATTCCAGGGGACGTGGGGCAGCCGGCATGGGAGGATGCTGCTGAGAGAAGCGGGACGAGCCCGGCATCCAGGGCTGAGTTTTATAGGGGAAAAAATTAATAATGACTGCTCATTTCCTAATTATAGCACGGTGAGTAATGGGGCTGCGAGCGGCACCTGGCAGCCTGGGCACGGTGCTGCTCTGTGTGGGGCGGGGGAGCTGGCTCCAGCCCCACAATGTCCCCGTCCCCATGGTGGCACCCCGGGACAGCGATCCCGTTACGGCTCCGGGCTGGGGAGGACGCATGCCTGAAATCTGAGTTTGCTCCATTCGTCATGTCTGGGGCTGCGTGTTCCCAAACAAACCGTGTTTAGTCACCAGCGAAAAATCCCATGGCGGGGACACCGTGAGGGGCCGCTGCACTCTGCTTCACGGCAAAGTGAAAGCAGGGAAGAACGGCGCTTGTTTGGCTCAGGGAAAGGTCTCGCAGCAACCCCTCTTCCCAACGCCTCGCTCCCAGCTCCGTGCGTGGTGCCACGGAAACGTGCTGCCACGGACAAAGCGCTGCCGCATCCCACGCCGGGGGGAGAACAGGGGAGAAAACCCCC
>VXAB01005762.1:14094-28003 GCA_013399175.1 Odontophorus gujanensis | reverse complement strand
ACCAGAGAGCTACATTTATCCATAAAAAGGATTAATTTCAGATCAGTTATAATATTCATCTCTACATAGCTGTTCTATGATGGAAAGAATTCACATAATGGAAGAGAAATCTCCAAGATTCATTGTTTTTTGATAGGTATCCAGATAACAAACAAAGCTCTTCAACAGTTTCCAGTTGCACAATCACAAATTTAATGAATCAACTGGATCATTAAAACTAAGAAACTTTTTTTTCTCTGATTTTTTTGTAAAGGGATAGGGTCAGAAAAAGAGTGCATCATTTTAATCAGGAGACCAAAATGATCAGTAAGTGAATACATATATGAGTAATGATAGTGTTTACATCAGAAGCACAGGAATCTGAATCCAAAAAGCAAGTCTGTCTTGTTTATCTTGTGTTTGACAAGATGTTTAGACCAATGCCAAACTTCAGCAAATATATACCAGAATTCTATGTACAGAATAGTTTATTCTCAACTGAAATTTTATGCTGCCTGAACATTGCTTCTAGTTGATACTGAGTCTATATGTTTATGATCTTGAGTTAACCACAAAACATTGAAAGCACCCCAACTGCTGCCCTTTGCTGTCTTCACAATCACGTATGCTTTCTAGTGCTTCTGCTAGAAGAGAAATAGAAGGATGTCCAGATATGAATGAGTTAATTTCAAGTCATTCCTCAGTTATGTAAATGCACAAAATGTGGTTCCACTTTCTATTACAATAGTGAGATTATCACTATAATTGATGAATTTTTTTTGTCATTCTTTTTCACTGATTTCTTTGTCTTAACAATGAGCTATCACAGAATTTTAATGCTTGGTACATTTTATTTTTCATAATGTATTCTCATACTTGTTCTTAATGACAAAGTTTGGCACAAAATCAGACAATATTCATAACAAAGGCTACAAAAATAAAGCTGAAAACTATAGAATTCATCTTCATGACAATTTCAGAACAATGAGAACAGAAATATCACAAAACAAAGTACTTTGTTCTTGTGGCAAACTTGGCATTGTCATTTCACAATAATACAAAACGAATTTCTGAACCTTATAGTTCCGCAGTATTAAATTTACTTCATAATATGGATATCTATTACAGTATTTTTAAATGAGGACACTGGAAAAAAATAAAGTCAAAATATACTGTTTTGAAACAGTTGCAGGTTAGTGGAAAATGTCATTGGGAATTTTTAGGAAATTCCTATAGGAATCACAGGTCCTGGAGGTAAGAAAGTCTAGGGAAAGGAAGACTTCCCATCGGTTGAGGAGGATCTGGTCAGAGAGTGTCCAGCCCAAATCAAAGCTCACTAATCCATGGGCCCCATTGGAATGCACCCATGTGTGCAGAGGAAGTTGGCAGAGGTGGTTGCTGATCTGCTCTCTATCGTCTTTGAAAGCTCTTTGTGAACAGAAATAGTTTCTGTAGACTGGAGGATAGCCAGTGTCACTCCAGTCTTCAGAAAGCACAAGAAGAAAGATCTACGAAACTAGAGGTCTGTCAGCCTTACCTCCAAAGATGATGGAACACTTGTTCCAGATATCCTCTCCAAAACACTGGTAGAGAAGAAAGTTCTGAGGGGTAATCAACGTGGAATCACCAAGGGGAAATCACACTTGACCAACCTGGAAGCTTTCTATGATATCATCACTGTCTGGGTAGATGAGGGGAAAGCAGATGTGTACCTTGACTTCAGCAAGGTATTTGACACTGTCTCCCACAGCATTCTTGTTATTATATAAAGAAATGTGAAATAGATGAGTGGACAGTGATGAGAATTGAGAACTGACTGACTGGCAGAGCTCAGAGGGTTGTCATCAGCAACACAGAGTCTGGTTGGAGGCCCTTAACTAGTGGTGTCCCACACAGATCATTGTTGGGTCAGGTCTTGTTCATCATCTTCAACAGCCTGCATGATGGGATAGAGTCCACCCTCAGCAGGTTTGCTGATGATATAAAGCTGTGAAGAGTGGCTGACACACGTGAAGGCTGTGCCATTTAACAAGACCTGGACTGGAGTGATGGGCAGGGAGGAACACAGTAGTGTTCAAGAAGAGCTAGTGTTGTACCTGAAGGGGAATAACCATGTCCATCAGAACAGGATAGGTGTTGACTTGCAAGATATGAACTCTGCAGGGAAGGACCTGGGTGTTCTGTGGACAATACGTTGGCCATGAACCAGCAGTGTGACCTTGTGAACAAGAAGACTAAAAGCATACTGGGGTACCTTAAAAATAGCGTGGCCAGCAAGTTGAGGAAAATGATCGTCCCACTGTACTCTGCCCTGGTGAGACCACATTTAGTATACTGTGTCCAATTCTGGGTTTCCCAGTTCAAGAAAGACAGGGATCTCCTAGAAGGAGTCCAATAGAGGGCCATACTGATGATAAAGAGCCTGGAATACTTCCTGTATGAGGAAAGACTGAGTAAACTGAGTTTATTTAGCGTGAGGAAAAGGAGACTGAGGGGGGATGCAATTAATGTTCATAAATATCTAAAGGCAGCTAGGAGGCAAATGGATGAGGCTAGGATCTTCTTGGTCATGCATAGTGATAGGACAAGGAGCAGTGGCCTAAAATTTGAATATAGGAAGCTTCATACAAACATGCAGAACTTCTTTGCATTAAGGGTGACAGAGTACTGGAACAGGCTCTCCTTTTATGGAGGCATTCAAGACTTGTCTGTATGCCTAACATTTTTATCATGAGATTAAGATTAAATATCTTACTTAGCTTTGTGAATCCACTGATTTATGATCATCTACAATTCTTGGATTTCATTACCAACATAAGAGGAAATNAGGACCTGGGTGTTCTGTGGACAATACGTTGGCCATGAACCAGCAGTGTGACCTTGTGAACAAGAAGACTAAAAGCATACTGGGGTACCTTAAAAATAGCGTGGCCAGCAAGTTGAGGAAAATGATCGTCCCACTGTACTCTGCCCTGGTGAGACCACATTTAGTATACTGTGTCCAATTCTGGGTTTCCCAGTTCAAGAAAGACAGGGATCTCCTAGAAGGAGTCCAATAGAGGGCCATACTGATGATAAAGAGCCTGGAATACTTCCTGTATGAGGAAAGACTGAGTAAACTGAGTTTATTTAGCGTGAGGAAAAGGAGACTGAGGGGGGATGCAATTAATGTTCATAAATATCTAAAGGCAGCTAGGAGGCAAATGGATGAGGCTAGGATCTTCTTGGTCATGCATAGTGATAGGACAAGGAGCAGTGGCCTAAAATTTGAATATAGGAAGCTTCATACAAACATGCAGAACTTCTTTGCATTAAGGGTGACAGAGTACTGGAACAGGCTCTCCTTTTATGGAGGCATTCAAGACTTGTCTGTATGCCTAACATTTTTATCATGAGATTAAGATTAAATATCTTACTTAGCTTTGTGAATCCACTGATTTATGATCATCTACAATTCTTGGATTTCATTACCAACATAAGAGGAAATTAAAGAGGGCTTTTTTTTTTTTTTTATAGGATGTCTGTTTAGAATCCTAAAGAAAAGGAGATATAGCATCTACACAGATCACTTGGAAAGTAGTGCCTTCTATTCATTAATAGGGAAACTACAACAGATAAAAGAGCACAGCAACATTATTTGATCAAGTTTTCATCTACAAAACGCTGTTCTTTAACGTCAGCATGACCATTAGCAATGAACAAAGCCTGCATTCCATACTCATAAATATATGTACCAGGAAAGGTGACCCATTGCCACTGTCTCCACTGCTGAAATACATTATTGTCTCACTGTACTCATATCCACTGTTTGGTCTCCATAAATGCAAACATTGACAAATGTCAATGGGTGCAATTTTTTTTCCACATGGAACAATTCAATTGCACATCTCAATTTCATACACACTTCCATGTCAAGTCACCATTTTATCAGACTGCCCTTCAGCTTCCATCTGTCACAGTAATAAAATGTAATGGAATATTAGTGGGAAGGTTCAACCACTACTACCGTACCAACCTACTTTTGACGTCTTGGGCCAATATAATAAGAAAAGGCTGTTACTTTCAGAGTAGCCTTGTATTATTAAAGCCAGTGAATTTTAAACCTTATCTTCTAAACACTGGTGACCAAGAATTGCATTCACAATGCTCAAACACTGTCAGATTATTTCCAGCATTGAAGAAAATAGAGGCTTGTGTGAAAATGGACAACTGTGCAGTAATTTTGAATTAAAACTAGTGGAAATCAATAACATCTGAAATGATCTCAGGAATAATAATAACAACAACAAAAGAGTGGTAATTTCATAATCTATAAGATAAGTGATTTTGTATAAATTATGCTTCATATGTAAAATGAGTATAATATATAGATTATTATTATTAGTTAAATTTATAATCCTGATATTAATTCATTACAACATACGTATGCATTTTTGTTTCATTTTACTTTTTTGTTCTTGTTTTCTTGTTTTTGTAGGGATATTCTTTCATATTGTTCAGAGGAAGACACTGAATTTTTGTGAATCTACCATGCACACAGACTGAATTTTCAATAATATGCAGACTTCTATAGATAAATGCCAAACTTATAACCTGGGACAACAGAGAGATAAAAGTTAGGCTTATGAGTCCTTGGAATGTTTTGCATTCCCTTCCACTCTGAAACTTGAAGGTTTGTGAGCCCTCCTGTTCATGCTTGAGTGTAGGTTGTTTACCTCCAAATTGCACCTGGACACGTGATATGCTAATGGAATGAGAACCCCAAAACACTAGTGAGTTCAGTTAAGAACAATTGAAAATTAACATTCAAATCTGTCCTTGGGAAACCAAAGGAAATTGCTGCCCATGGTCATGTTTGTATAGCTGCAAGTAGGTACAAGGATGGATGTCAGCTTTACAGCTTACTTTCTTCTGTGTATATAAACAGTAGACAAGTCAATTTTATCTAAATAACATTATCCTAAGACAAGTGAAAAGGTGAGATTACTAACTCTGAAAGAAATGAAGTGAAAGAAATCTGTTTTGTTTTGTTATTGGTTTTGTTTTGCTTTTGAAACACAGCTTTGAAATACTTCATTGTATGCATAGCATGAGAATATAGGACAGCTTTATGAAATTTCAACTTCTAAATACTTTTTTGAGAAAAGTTTTGAGTTACAATACTCTTCATATTTAAGAAGTACTCGGTGTATAATATATACCTTCCTACCCACCTACTCCCAAGGAATCAAACCAACAGGTTCTGCTGACCAGTTTACCTCAATGTCAGTGGTGATCCTTCTGGGTGCTCTAGAAAGGAACTCGTGAGAGTAGGCAGTCAACTTGTGGCTACTGCCTTTGTCCCTTGATAAAATTAGAATTTCTATGTAAGTTTGCCTAGAACTGCTATCAGTTATTATAAAACTCTGATCAGTTGCTGCTTCTTTAAGCTCAGACTCCGCAATTACTAAAGCCACTGTGTATGTCCCCTCTGGTGGTAATAAAACTTTTACTGCTGATCCATGCTTACTCTCTAATGATTTTCAAATTCCATCTTTCTCAAAAACAAACAAACAAACAAAACAACAAAGGAGAGACTTTCTTATTTGTGCTGTGCCTGATCACATAATGCTGCTGACACATTCAAGACTTTCTAGCTCCTTGTCACTATTACTATCAAAAGTAAATGCAACCAAAGAAGAATGTGCTGAATTACTTGTGTAACATTTCTGATGACTCTTCTTGCACTTTTCCTTTTTATGATGCCTCATTTTATCTATCAGTTTTCCTTCCTAGACTGTCTTTACACTTAGATTTCAAGTCATTTATTTCTTACATCTTATGTCTTTTTCACTAATTGCCTGATTGTTTTAAAGACTATCTTCATTTTTTGTAACACTCACTGAATTTTTATTATGTTTTCTTAAAGTCTCTCCTTTCTCTATAACTATGCTCTTCTTGACTGCATTCTCTAGACTGTATGCTTTGTAACTCATTTTTCTATCAGGCTTTCCTTTGCAGCAGTCATTCTGGAAGTGATCCCTGACCTACTATTTGGTCAGTTGATTAATTTGCGCTCTTATTTGTAGCAATAGTGTCTTTAATGGAGTCACATCCACCTGTGAAGATCTATCACTTGAACAAATAAGTGTATATTTTGTTCTGGTCTAGTAGCTTACCTTTAATAGTGAGCATTAAGATGATCCTTCCTCCTCTATGAGTGTTCGTAGTTATGTTTGACCATATTTAGACTACAAAAAGCAGAATATTCTAGATACTGTCAATTGTCTCATGTATTATAATGCCTGCTACATGTTCTTTTTGTTTTGTTTCATTTTGTTTTGTTTTGTTTTGTTTTGATTCTTTTGTCATCACCTGGAGTACAGTTCTGGGCTCCAATACAAGAACAACAGGGATCTCCTGGAAAGAGTCCAGTGGAGGGTCACAAAGATGATAATGGGCTTGAACCATCTTCCCTATGGGGAAAGGTGTCACAGAGTTATCTTTAGGTCTGAATCTGTGACAGGGATACAAGAAAAACAAGAGAGAGATGGAAAGAAAAAAAAACAACAAAGAACTGCCCCGCCTTTTGCAACATGGCTCCCCTAGCAGAGCCATGTGCTCCAGGGAAGACAGGGGCGAGAGGGAGAAAGGTAAGTGGGTAACAGATCGGTCTAAAAACAAACAAACAAACAAACAAAAGAAAAAAATGACAACAATCTGAGGAGGAATGGTAATTTACTAAATCCAACAAAATCAAACAAAATAAGAGAGAATAGTGTCCAAAATACAAGATCTTATGCTTCTGGGGAATCACACGTGCTTTTCTCCATGCTGAACCAAGAGAAATCACATCAGAGCAAGTGGCTGGTGTCCAGCCAGGAGCACCATACCTCCTTCTCTGCCCGCCAAAACATTAACTCTTTAAATCCCATTGGTCTGAGCAACCTGGGTCTGTTCAGCCTCGAGAAAAGACTGAGAGGGGATTTTATTAATGGTTAAGTGTAGGAGACAAATGGACATAGCCAACCTCTTTTCAGTGGTCTGTGGGAACAGGGCAAGGGGAAATGGCCATGAACTGGAGTATAGGAAATTCAGCATCAATATGCAGAGGAACTTCTTCACAGTGAGGGTGATGGAGCACTGGAACAGGCTGTCCAGAGAGGTTGCAGAATCTCCTTCTCTGAAGATATTCAAGACCTGTCTGGACACATATCTGTGCAGCCTGCTGCAGGGAGCCTATTTTGGCAGGGGCACTGGACTCGATGATCTCTAGAGGTTCCTTGCAGCCCCTGCAATTCTGTGATTCTATGATCACTCTCAGTATGTCATTGTGATCTGCTTACGTCTCTGTATATAGAGCAGTCATGACTTAAAGAGCTTCTCATGCTGGTATCATGTTATCTTTGTTCCTGTGTTTGTGATAATTTCTTGAATGTTTCCTCTTAAATTGACTGGCTGTGCTCTGTCCTAGTCTGATGTACACAGCTGACTCAACTTTGCTATAATGAGATAATGGATTATTGGACTTTCTCTTTTTGGACAACCTCTGATTACGAGGGGAATATATTTTTTCCCTTCCTGAAGAGGTCTCCAGATCCTGTGACAGTTTATTTTTTTTACTTTATATTTGTTCTTCTTATCATTTTTTTATCTCAGCTGCAGTAGTTGCGCAACTTTTCTAATTACCTAGACTGTCCTATGGGGAAATACAGCAAGCAGCTCTTGCTTAGTTTATTGTCATTACTACAGGGAAACTAGATTGAGTACAGCTTTTTCACATCTTCCCTTTTCTCTTTTCTGATTGACTCTTCAGTGTCCAAATACATTTTAAGTGTTTTTCATATTCACTCAATTAATGACTTCATATATTCCATAATAATATACTTTTCCAAAACATAATCACTGAATTTTAAGTAAGAAAGCCTGTGACAGTTTGTCATACATCTTTTTTCTCAGCAGATTCCTTATAGGAACTTTTGAAACCTCTAGAGGAGAGACTATGGCTCCATGAGTCTCTTCTGAATGTGACAGACTTGGAGCTTCATCATTCTATAGGGAGAGTCTTACTCGACAAATTGATCGCTTGCTTTAGAATAAGGAATAACAAATTCAGCTGAAGTATGTTCACTCTTTGGTATAGGTGGAATGGTAAGGGAATCTCTAGCCATTACAGCTGGCAGTAGCAACAGTTTCTGACGGGCTTAGCATGTATCCTTAACATCAATTCCACCAAAAATTACACAGAAAACAGAACAGAAAGTCAGCTGGCAAGACAGGCATTCTGTTTTGATTTTTAACAAGTCCTCGAAACAACAGAAACAGAAGTAGTGATCTAACACTGTGAAACATAACCAAGTAGTTAGGGCATTTACGGTCAGGAGATACATCTGTTGGCATAGTCTGTTGCTGCTTGTTTGTGCTAGCTTTGGGTTAAATGTTGTTATATACTGTTATCCTTAGCTGTTAAGTCACGTTCTATAAATGAAAGAGGCATAAAGGTCATTACACTTACAGAGAGAAAAAAAAAAAGGCTGGAGTCCAGACAAAGAAACACAGAGCCGTCACCTTGGAAGTTGAAAAACAAGCACTGATAGAGTATTGAACAAAGAAAACAAAGAAACAACACGAAGTTAAAGTACTTTGTTAGATTGTCTTGCAGAGGACTTGAGAAGTGTGTCATGTGTAATTGATGTATTTCATCCCAACAAAGAGGGAGGAAAGGAAGACTCAAAAAATGTTCACACTTCTTAACTGGATTTCTAGAAAATTTGTTCTCTCAAATAAAGGAAACTCATTTGTCTTCCCTAGCAAAATTGTTTCTTCTCCAATTGGAATCTGAGGTCTTCATTAGCATCACCACTACCGTCCCTCACAAAGGGATATAACGGTATGTAGNCTTTGTCCCTTGATAAAATTAGAATTTCTATGTAAGTTTGCCTAGAACTGCTATCAGTTATTATAAAACTCTGATCAGTTGCTGCTTCTTTAAGCTCAGACTCCGCAATTACTAAAGCCACTGTGTATGTCCCCTCTGGTGGTAATAAAACTTTTACTGCTGATCCATGCTTACTCTCTAATGATTTTCAAATTCCATCTTTCTCAAAAACAAACAAACAAACAAAACAACAAAGGAGAGACTTTCTTATTTGTGCTGTGCCTGATCACATAATGCTGCTGACACATTCAAGACTTTCTAGCTCCTTGTCACTATTACTATCAAAAGTAAATGCAACCAAAGAAGAATGTGCTGAATTACTTGTGTAACATTTCTGATGACTCTTCTTGCACTTTTCCTTTTTATGATGCCTCATTTTATCTATCAGTTTTCCTTCCTAGACTGTCTTTACACTTAGATTTCAAGTCATTTATTTCTTACATCTTATGTCTTTTTCACTAATTGCCTGATTGTTTTAAAGACTATCTTCATTTTTTGTAACACTCACTGAATTTTTATTATGTTTTCTTAAAGTCTCTCCTTTCTCTATAACTATGCTCTTCTTGACTGCATTCTCTAGACTGTATGCTTTGTAACTCATTTTTCTATCAGGCTTTCCTTTGCAGCAGTCATTCTGGAAGTGATCCCTGACCTACTATTTGGTCAGTTGATTAATTTGCGCTCTTATTTGTAGCAATAGTGTCTTTAATGGAGTCACATCCACCTGTGAAGATCTATCACTTGAACAAATAAGTGTATATTTTGTTCTGGTCTAGTAGCTTACCTTTAATAGTGAGCATTAAGATGATCCTTCCTCCTCTATGAGTGTTCGTAGTTATGTTTGACCATATTTAGACTACAAAAAGCAGAATATTCTAGATACTGTCAATTGTCTCATGTATTATAATGCCTGCTACATGTTCTTTTTGTTTTGTTTCATTTTGTTTTGTTTTGTTTTGTTTTGATTCTTTTGTCATCACCTGGAGTACAGTTCTGGGCTCCAATACAAGAACAACAGGGATCTCCTGGAAAGAGTCCAGTGGAGGGTCACAAAGATGATAATGGGCTTGAACCATCTTCCCTATGGGGAAAGGTGTCACAGAGTTATCTTTAGGTCTGAATCTGTGACAGGGATACAAGAAAAACAAGAGAGAGATGGAAAGAAAAAAAAACAACAAAGAACTGCCCCGCCTTTTGCAACATGGCTCCCCTAGCAGAGCCATGTGCTCCAGGGAAGACAGGGGCGAGAGGGAGAAAGGTAAGTGGGTAACAGATCGGTCTAAAAACAAACAAACAAACAAACAAAAGAAAAAAATGACAACAATCTGAGGAGGAATGGTAATTTACTAAATCCAACAAAATCAAACAAAATAAGAGAGAATAGTGTCCAAAATACAAGATCTTATGCTTCTGGGGAATCACACGTGCTTTTCTCCATGCTGAACCAAGAGAAATCACATCAGAGCAAGTGGCTGGTGTCCAGCCAGGAGCACCATACCTCCTTCTCTGCCCGCCAAAACATTAACTCTTTAAATCCCATTGGTCTGAGCAACCTGGGTCTGTTCAGCCTCGAGAAAAGACTGAGAGGGGATTTTATTAATGGTTAAGTGTAGGAGACAAATGGACATAGCCAACCTCTTTTCAGTGGTCTGTGGGAACAGGGCAAGGGGAAATGGCCATGAACTGGAGTATAGGAAATTCAGCATCAATATGCAGAGGAACTTCTTCACAGTGAGGGTGATGGAGCACTGGAACAGGCTGTCCAGAGAGGTTGCAGAATCTCCTTCTCTGAAGATATTCAAGACCTGTCTGGACACATATCTGTGCAGCCTGCTGCAGGGAGCCTATTTTGGCAGGGGCACTGGACTCGATGATCTCTAGAGGTTCCTTGCAGCCCCTGCAATTCTGTGATTCTATGATCACTCTCAGTATGTCATTGTGATCTGCTTACGTCTCTGTATATAGAGCAGTCATGACTTAAAGAGCTTCTCATGCTGGTATCATGTTATCTTTGTTCCTGTGTTTGTGATAATTTCTTGAATGTTTCCTCTTAAATTGACTGGCTGTGCTCTGTCCTAGTCTGATGTACACAGCTGACTCAACTTTGCTATAATGAGATAATGGATTATTGGACTTTCTCTTTTTGGACAACCTCTGATTACGAGGGGAATATATTTTTTCCCTTCCTGAAGAGGTCTCCAGATCCTGTGACAGTTTATTTTTTTTACTTTATATTTGTTCTTCTTATCATTTTTTTATCTCAGCTGCAGTAGTTGCGCAACTTTTCTAATTACCTAGACTGTCCTATGGGGAAATACAGCAAGCAGCTCTTGCTTAGTTTATTGTCATTACTACAGGGAAACTAGATTGAGTACAGCTTTTTCACATCTTCCCTTTTCTCTTTTCTGATTGACTCTTCAGTGTCCAAATACATTTTAAGTGTTTTTCATATTCACTCAATTAATGACTTCATATATTCCATAATAATATACTTTTCCAAAACATAATCACTGAATTTTAAGTAAGAAAGCCTGTGACAGTTTGTCATACATCTTTTTTCTCAGCAGATTCCTTATAGGAACTTTTGAAACCTCTAGAGGAGAGACTATGGCTCCATGAGTCTCTTCTGAATGTGACAGACTTGGAGCTTCATCATTCTATAGGGAGAGTCTTACTCGACAAATTGATCGCTTGCTTTAGAATAAGGAATAACAAATTCAGCTGAAGTATGTTCACTCTTTGGTATAGGTGGAATGGTAAGGGAATCTCTAGCCATTACAGCTGGCAGTAGCAACAGTTTCTGACGGGCTTAGCATGTATCCTTAACATCAATTCCACCAAAAATTACACAGAAAACAGAACAGAAAGTCAGCTGGCAAGACAGGCATTCTGTTTTGATTTTTAACAAGTCCTCGAAACAACAGAAACAGAAGTAGTGATCTAACACTGTGAAACATAACCAAGTAGTTAGGGCATTTACGGTCAGGAGATACATCTGTTGGCATAGTCTGTTGCTGCTTGTTTGTGCTAGCTTTGGGTTAAATGTTGTTATATACTGTTATCCTTAGCTGTTAAGTCACGTTCTATAAATGAAAGAGGCATAAAGGTCATTACACTTACAGAGAGAAAAAAAAAAAGGCTGGAGTCCAGACAAAGAAACACAGAGCCGTCACCTTGGAAGTTGAAAAACAAGCACTGATAGAGTATTGAACAAAGAAAACAAAGAAACAACACGAAGTTAAAGTACTTTGTTAGATTGTCTTGCAGAGGACTTGAGAAGTGTGTCATGTGTAATTGATGTATTTCATCCCAACAAAGAGGGAGGAAAGGAAGACTCAAAAAATGTTCACACTTCTTAACTGGATTTCTAGAAAATTTGTTCTCTCAAATAAAGGAAACTCATTTGTCTTCCCTAGCAAAATTGTTTCTTCTCCAATTGGAATCTGAGGTCTTCATTAGCATCACCACTACCGTCCCTCACAAAGGGATATAACGGTATGTAGAAACTATCAGTTCCTTCTGCTAAAATTAATTAATTAATTAACGAACTAACTAATAAATAAAAGCATACATCTGTATTCAACCTAAATTACCAGTTTTCAAGTTCTGCCATAACTGCACTATTTCTACAACTTCTGCCTGTGTTTACCTGGGCCAAGAGTACTAGGTAATGACCACTAGAGCTTTCCAGCCCAAATTAGTTACTGGTTTTATAACTGTGGTAGAAACAGCCAGATGATTCCTACACCCATCCTCGTGTACATGGTACTTATCTGTTCAGTCAAACTGTCATTTGGGCTTACCCATATAGCTTATTCATATATTTAAAATTTATTTTGAGTTATTCTGCTTAGGCATTATGAAAAAGAATAAATATCAATGGAGTTATACAAAAGTCATTAAATCATCTTTTCCAGCAAGTCAGGAGAAGGTTTTAACCACCCAAAGAACACAGAGTGAAAATGTGCCACTCAGACAGAAAAAGTGATACACAGACATAGGTACAGATGCATGCTGTGACAAACACACCCACAGAGATGTGGAGAAAGGGCCCAGGCTTATGTAAGAGTTCAGCAGGGAATGAATCTGAGAGAGAACTTTGCATGAAGACCACTCCAATGGCAGAGTGATGGAAGGGTACATCTAAGAATCAGTTCTCTCCAAAAAAAAACAGTCAGTTTGGTGGAAAAGATCAGTCTTCAAAGTTGCACTTTGTGTAATTAACCAATTATGAATATGAGAACAATCAAATAGTGAATTTCATAAATAAAAAAGGCAAAACAACAGCAACATTAGCTTTGAAATATATATTAAAAAAATATGAGCGAGTGTAAAGACATCTCCTGACAAAAGAGGATCAGAAAACAGCAGTGCAGCAAATATTTGAATTGAAATGTTTGAAACCCAAATTTTAATATTCCAGACACCTATTTTTCTAAACAGTCATAGAAATCCAATTCTCTCATCCCTTCATGAACAAAGATAATATGCTGCAGAAAATGAGTTTCTCAAATCACTATTTTGTTTGTAATTTCTTTTTTAATAATTCCTATTACTGAATCTTGTTATTTCATTAGCTTCACAATCCTTTTCTAACAACGGAGTTAATACTTACCTCTAATTATGCAATCTCTAAATGAATGTGTAGATTTAGTTTATGAAGTTCTTCAATGAGCATACACAAAATTTATTCTGTATTTTGGAGAGTTGAATTTTAGGAAACATTCCTATGCATTATAATGGTGATGTTTATAGACAGATATTGAGTATTTAACATCTGTACATAACTGTACTTCACAAAATTGCATTAATTATGAGTATCTATTAATTAACAAATCTACAATTACTTATGAAATATAGGTTGTATATGGGTCACTTTTATATAACTTTTGTATATGTCAGAGATTGATAGTATATCTAAAAATTTAAATCATTAAAAAGTTGGATTTCTCAGTCTTACTATTACCTGGATCAACTCATATATAATGACTTAAGAATACAGTATTTTATATA
>VXAB01005762.1:0-13414 GCA_013399175.1 Odontophorus gujanensis | reverse complement strand
ATTTTTTTTCCAAACAGAATGTAAATGTGTACATGTGTGAAGACTTTCTGATATCATTATTATTAAATAAAGCCTGTTCTTAGCTCTCTTCACCTCTGTTAGTTGACCTTCTGACAGTCTTTCTGATCCAATGTTAAAGCTAATTATATTACCATTTCTGTATGGCTTTTCTACACTCGATATTTAGCTCTAGCCTAGGTTATTACTACTACTACTACTACTACTACTAATTATTATTATTATTATTATTATTATTGCTTTTTGTAATAGTATTACTACAACTAATGGATTTCCAGGCAGTCTGTGTTTCCAGTTGTGGCCATTTGCCTTCAGTTTCACTGATGTATGCATTCTGCTGATAAGTGCTGTGGTTCATTTTCCTCTTGGCTAAGCACAGTTAAAAAATAAAGAAGAAATAGAGAGAGGGAGTGGGAGAGACAGAAACAGAGAGAGACAGAGAGAGACAAAAGATAAATAATTACCATAGCTGGAGGCAGGGATGGCAAAAACACACTTGACTGATTTCTAACCTTCAGTAATATGTAAAGAAATATGTCTGATTCTAAATAAACAACAACAAAAATATAAAATAAAATAAAATAATCAACTAGATATGGTAACTCCTTGTAGTTAAAATGTTTTTCACTGAATTTCTCAAAATGCATTTCATTCAACATTGTAAGTGTGCAAATGTTTTTAAAAAGGGCAATTTTTTCTCTGGTTATTTATGTCTTCACACATCAGAAGGACTGACCCTAATATTCTGTTATCATTTCATATTACATTTTAATTTGTTAGTTCATCTGAGTGAACTGAGTATCCTAATAAGTAAAGAATAATTTGTCACGATTCAATGATCTAATAAAGCATACTGGAAGATGAAATGATTAGTAAAGAGAAATAGAAGATTTCAACCTTATGAAACATATTATGAAATAGAATTTGTCTAAACAAGTATTTACATTACACAGAATTATGGGAAATACTGATTTTACGTGGGCTTTTTTCATATGCATTTTGCTTTCATTTTGTATTTTTCTTGGTCTGAAAATANGATAAACTCAGAAATTTTGCTTAACTAACTGCTCCACAAAATGTTATCAGTATATCTGCATTTTACATGGTTTCTACCACTCGTACCTTATAATTCCTTTCTCTAGATCTAAGATGTCATATAAAGTGGAAAGAGAGACACCTTGGTATATAGCTGATTAAAACTAAACAGAAGTTGTGAACTTAGGTAGTCATGTTTTTATTTTAAGAATAGAACACCTATTATCTAGCACCTGTTCTTTCCTTATCTTGCTACAGAATTTATGTAGGTATCTCTAAAAGTCCATCCATTACTGAGACTTTTATTTTATTATAACTATTTGCTGTGTCATGTTACCTGTTGACATCATAAATAACTCATAGTTACTTATACGGCTTGCTTCCTCTGTAGATATTTTTATAGTGTATACCACTGGATGTTTGAGAAACAACAACATTCTTGAAATATTCTGTGTGGTATTAAGATGGCCTATTTTTATTTCTCTTTTTTGCAAGGACTGTTGTCATGGTTTCATGATTTTTGATATTGGTATTCCACATCATAACATCATGTAATTCGTTAAGAGTTAAAGAGTTAATGCTCCAGCTCCATGGATCATCAATAGTTCTGGGTATACCTGTCTCAGAAGAGATGAACTGTTCCCCAGAGGACTGTGAAATGCTTTGCATTTTTATGTGTTTTCACTCACAGGGAAAGATAAAACCTGTTTGCATGTCACAGGACACTCTCTTTCCTTTGGGATAAACTCAGCAGTGGGTGCTCGCTGCCATCTCGCCTTCAGCGTTAGCATAAGACCTTCGGCTTATCGGACACTCTATCTTGCTCATTTTATTTGATTTATTAGCTTAAATTCCAATTATATTGTATTATATTATGTTATTTTGCTTTCTGATATCTTATTTAGTAAATTAGCTTTCCTACTCAGATCGTTGCCGCTGTTTTGTTTCTAGGCCCATCTCCCTTTTCGCTTTTCCCTTTCCCCCTTCCCCTTTCCTGGGGCAGGGGACCGTGGGTCCCCCACACCAATCATCCCGGAACCGGGCCAAACCAGCCCGTAAACTGTTGACAACTGTGGACTTTCTCAGCTTTTTACCATGTGACATTTAATATGCCCACATATTAAAGCAGTATTCAGTGATGGAATTTGAATGCCGAAATCTGAATCTCTGAATGTCTCCTTTGGTTTCCACACACATTTGTTTAGAGAGCTAACTGATAAAATAAAATAAATACATACCTACATATGTAAACAAACTAACCACCAAGTGAGAAATTAACTCTTGACTCAAAATTGCTTCTACCAGAACAAAAGGATACTTGTCATGGACCATTCTCTTTGAAGGCGAACAGAGGGTCTAATAGGATGATTTGACTCTAATCAGAGGGAATTTTGCTTCCTTTCAGAGGCCCAGATCAGAGGCAGGTCAAAAAAACTCCCTGGTCTGGTACAGCTCTCCAATTATAACCTACTTTTTGTAGTTTAGATCAGCATCAATGATGTTACAGGGAGAAGACTGAGGGCTGCCAAAAGGGACTTCAGGGCATTTGGTAGTTGGTTGTTTCATGTGGTGCAGAAGCACAGGTGGTGTTTTCCTTGATCCCTTCAGTTTGTAGATGTAGTCTATCTAGACTTCAATAAAACCCTTGACTCTGCCTGGATAAATTGTCAGCACACTACTTGGACAACTATAATTTTTACTGGGTTAAAAAACAAAAAACAACAAAAACAAACAAAAAAACAACCAGGGTGTTTGGGCACAGACTGTGATGGTAAATGGAGTTAAATCTAAGTGGCAACTGGTCATTAGTGGTGTTCCTCAGTGATCACTACTGGGGCCAGTGTTGTTCAATGTCCTTATGATCTAGATGAGGAAATTGACTGCATACTCATAAGTACGCAGATGATACCAATTTGGGAAGACAACATGGATCTGTTTGAGGTTATGAAGTCTCTACAGAGGGATCAGGACAGGCTGGGTCAGCAGGCTGTGGCCAATTGCATGAGGTTTAATAAGATGAAGTACTGGGCACTTCAATTTGGTCACAATAATCTCATACAGTGCTGCAGGCTTGGGGCAGAGTGGCTGGAAAGCAGCAATAAATAAAAAGATCTAGAAATATTAACTGCCATCTGAATGTGAGCCAGGAGTGTTCCCAAGTGGCCAAGAAGACCAATAGCATCTGACTAATATTAGACGTAGTGTACTTAGGAGGACTGACTTAGCTGATCATCCATCTGTGCTGGACAATGGTTAAGCTGCAATTCAGGTATTATTCTCAGTGTTGCCCCCCTCATTACAAGAAATACAGTCAAGCCCTGGAGCATGTCCAGAGAAGGGCAACAAAGTTAGCAAGGGGTCTGAAGCTCAAGTCTTGAAAATCGACTGAGGGAACTGCGATTGTTTAGTCTGAAGGAGGGAGGGGTCAGGGAAGACCTCTACACCTACCTAAAAGGAAGTGGTAGCAAGTTGAGGATTGCCTCTTCTCTTAGGTAACTAGCTAGTCATAGGAAAAGAGTTAATAGCCTTAAGTTGTGTACAGAGAGGTTAGGGTTGGATATAAGGAAAAATTTCTTCACATAAAGAGCGGTGAGATATTGAAACGTGGCTCCTCAGGGAAGTGGTGGAGTCACAGTCCTTGGATGATTTCAAGAAAAATGTATATATAGCACTGAGAGATATGGTTTACTTGGTATGGTGTTGATGGGTCAGCATTTGGACTAGAAAATCATTGTGTTTTCCAGCCTTAATGCTTCTAGGATTCTAGGATTCTCTTCTAACTATTGACAAGGATAAAGGAACTTGTATCCATAAAAGGGCTGCTCTGAAAGTAATTTTCCCTATTTTGTTGTGTTAGCCAGTGACATCAGAGTTTGATGCTGATAGTAAGGTTGTAGAGGCTGACCCTTCCCACCAATATTCCATTAAATACTTCTGCCATGTGACAGAATGCAGCAGATTGGCATTCTCACAAAATGACACCTTAACATGGAAGTATGTATGAAGCAAAGAGGTGGCACTGAATTTCTCCACGCAGAAAAAAATGACAGCCCTTAACATTCATCAATTCTTTCTGAATGTTTATGAAGACCAAACAGTGGATGTTAGCATAGTGAGGATGAGTGGTGCATTTCAGCTGTGGTGCCAGAAATGTGAAGATAAACCATGTTTTGGACAGCCATGCACAAAATGCATCAAGGTCAGATTATCTGCACGAATTGGCTAATAATGGTAACTATGCTGAAAAACAGTGTTTTGTTGTTGCTCTATCAAACAGTGCTGCTGTGCTCTTTGTATATGTTGTTGTTTCCATGGAAATGAACAGAAGGCATTTTTTTTTAATCTGAAGGGAGCTCAGAAATACATCTGATTTCTTTTTATAGAAAGCAGGGGATGTTGATGTCTGTGGACTGGAAGCAGTCTAAGCCTTTCTAGCAAAATGTTTTCATCTCACTCATAGAGTTTATTTTTAAAAATAAAACATTTTGCACAGAATGCTAAATAAATAAAGTCTATGAGTGAGAAGAATAATGTCAGAATCATAACTATTCTACTGGTTATTTTGTTACACAGAAACTCTGATTTTTGGGTCTTCTTTGCATTCTTGTTTTATAGAAGGAATTTCACTTTTTCCTAAGCTCTCTGAACTTTTTCTGAGTAATCCTACCTTCACACTGCATCTAATTTTTCATGTTACAGATTGCAGCTTAAAAGTCATAATGTGGGTAATTGAAAACCCTCTTATAAAGCTCATCTCATTAATACCAAAATTTGAGTGCTTCCAGAGTGAAATGTGGCAGCTGTTAAACTGTGAGCACCAACACTGCAGATGAGCTTAGGACAGTAAAAAGAACACTGTATCTAATTGAAACTGCAGGAGAATTGTTGGTAGACAGAATGCAATTATCCATACTGGAAAGTTTCCAAAATACTGAGGCTGACATACTGTCACATCCTTCCTTGAAGGGAGGGAGGGGTGAGCAGATTCTCAAATCCTCCCCGATTAGATTAAAGTAAAACTGAGGCTCATGGTCCAAACACATTCATCAGTTTTAATAAGAATTTCTTCACTACAATTATCTTAAAAATACTGGCACTCTTATAATTATATCTGTCTAAGTTGTGCAGCAAAACTATGTGACTTTATAAGATAAAATAGGTCGTGCATTATGTAACAACTTTGTGAGAGATCAAGAAGGAAAAGAGAGACAGAGAGGGTTGGACAGATGAAATGGTTGCCCTTCTGAGTTCAGCGTTGATCCAAACAGCAGCAAAGCGAGAGAGAGTTCCTTGGTCTGTAAACACTCTCTTCCCAAATTTTTGAAAGCTCAGAGAACTCCTCTCAGGCTCCATTTATGCCTGCAGGATTTATAGGTCTGCCATCCCAGTGTCATGAACAAGCAAATCTAAAGTAAGCAATTTTGCAGACAAAATTTCTGCAGACAAACAGGAATGTTCAAGGATGTTTTGAACAGAGCAAGAATGTCCCATTGTTTTCAGGGCTCTCTCCTCTACCAAGACTCCAGCTTCCAGTGTGTCATTTTGACAATGGTCTTCTCTTACAAATGTTCAAGTCAAGTTCTGCTGTACCACTGTGTTTTTTGTTGGTTTGCTACACATACATACCTTTTCCTCTCTGGTCAGTAATCAGAGAGGGAGAAAATGACATGATTATTGCACTACATCAGTGCGTAAATCATCAGAATTTGTTACACTAATGAGTAAGTAATTTTTTCACATTAAAAAAAATCCTTTTAAGAAGAAGTTCAACTACATTTTATGACCAGAAAAAAATACTAGCTCTGCAGAAGGTTCATCAGTATAATTCCATTTGAACGGTTCTCCTTTTGTGTGTTTCAGGCTGTATTCAACAAAAATCCTAACGAAATGGGCCCTCTGAAATCAAAGTCTGAGTGCTAGGTCAGAAGTTCTACATTTCATAAGGAATATTTGTTTTACAGAATAACACTGTAATCTGAAAAGCATGTAACAACAGGAGTCATTCTTCTTTCAGTGTCATGCTTACTATGTGACTGTACTGGAATGTTTTGATGTATCATTTATATCCTCATGATTACCCATATTGCCACTTAGGCATTTGCTAAAGCAAGTACTTCGCTTTGGTCACTTCCTTAATACTTGCTTTCTCAAGTAGAAAGTTTCTTAAAAAATTTTCTTTCATAATTCATTAGCATAAAAGTTGTATTAAATTAATCTACAAGAGATCATTCCTGTCCTTCACATATGCTGTGTTAAGCAGTACAAACTTTGTTTAGCATGAGTGTTAATGGTATGCCAAGATTAATTCAGGTTCAAAAAAAGCATCCTTTGAAAGTTATCAACTTCAATCTACATTCAGCAGGAAGAAGAACATTTACAATAAAGAAATGGGTCAGAAAATTCTATTTCCTTTAGACATCTGAGACATGCTGCTTCTGAACTACTTTCACAGAGGGAAGTAACACTAAAACTAGAAACACAAAAGATTGCTGCAGAGTTGTCAGCAATGTTGTACGCTTGCCAAGGCTGTTACAAATAAGCAGTGTAGACTAATAATGTGGACCAATTAATGATAAACTATCAAGCCATTTGGAGTTTGGGGCTAAACAGAAGATTTAAATAAGCCACTTTACTGCTACTATCACTTCTATTAGTAGTAGTATTACTACAAATGGTAGCACGAAGAAGAACCAGCAGCAAAAAAAAAAAAACAAACACACCTTAAAAAACACCTTTACAAAAAGGGGCTGTGTTTATAGCACTGAAGATTTAATATCATTGCATAGTTGTTTTAATAAAGCTAATAGGTAGCAGAGAGACAAAAACCTAAATAGTAAAGAGTAACTGGAGAAAAGAATGAGAAGAGGATGAAAGTAAAGCTGTCAGTGAGATTTTTTTTAAGAGACGACACAGTAACAACAAAAAGACATGCTTAACTCATACAACTGGAGTAGTTTACATGTGGTTTAGTATCTTCATCATTTTCTTTTGCATGTTCTAATTTTAATAAACATTAAACGAGAAAGCTTCCAGAAAGACTAAAACAAAGCCAGATTTCCTCTTGGGCAAGGACAATCCCGGGTATTTATACAGACTGAGGGAAGATCTCCTTGAGAGCAGCCCTGTGGAGGACTTTGTATCCTGGTGGACAAGAAGGTGGAAATGAGCCAGCAGTGCATGCTTGCAGCCCAGAAGGCCAATTATATCCTGGGCTGCATTAAAAAAGGGGGTGGCCAGCAGGAAGAGGGAGATGATTGTTCCCCTCTACCTGCACCGCAGAGGCCCCATCTGGAGTACTGCGTCCAGGCATGAAAAAGATGCAGAGCTCTTGGAATGAGTCCAGAGGAGGGCCACTAAGATGATCAGAAGGTTGGGGCGCCTGTCCTGTGAGGAGAAGTTAAGGGAACTGGCCTGGTTTAGACTGGAGAAGAGAAGGCCCCAGGGACACTACATTGTGGCCTTCTAGTACTTGAGAGTATATACAGGAGGAGGAATGACTGTTTACACAGGTTGATAGTGATAGAACAAGGGAGAATGGTATTAAATTAAGTCAGGGGAGATTTAGGTTACATGTTAGGAGTTTTTTTTTCACTCTGAGGGTGGTGACGCACTGGAACAGGTTGTCCAGAGAGGTTGCTGATGCCCCATCCCTGGAGGCATTCAAGGCAAGGCTGGATTTGGCTCTGGGCAGCCTGGTCTAGTGATTTGCAACCCTGCCCCCAGCAGGAGGGTTGTAACTAGATGATATTTAAGGTCATTTTCAACCCAGGTTGAAATAAAATGCTGCTACTGCAAAAGGGAAATAAGATAAAAACTATAGATACATATATATATGGTAACAATGGAAATGTTTTTGTAATAGTATTCTACTTAATATGTTTTGAACAGACAACATTATTTTCTGGAAGATTTAAAATGGAATCAAAGGCAAATGTTTCATTTGCAACAGCATTGTGGTATGACATATAATGTCAGTGTTGTGGGCTGATAATATGGCATAGTTACCATCTTAACACTCACAGGTGCAATTCTGCTGCCAGAAATAATACAAACCACTTTAAAAGATTCTGACCCTCTACTCCATTCAGAGATTCTGATACTCTTTTTTCAAGCTAATATGAATTCGCTTGGCATAATTCTGACACCACTGTCATTTCATGTTAATGTAACTATTCTCTTTGGCTGTAGCAGAGTCATACAATTATTTTGAAAGGAATAATGTTAAGACTTGCTTGTAAGAGTATGGTGTGATGTGTATATGATGAAGGTTGTTAGATCATTTTAAGTTTAAAGATAATGAAGAACTCTGTATCATACATATAATAATAGAACTGTACGTACTATTTCAAAATAACTGTCCTGGATTTTAAATGATTGTTGCTTAAGTGTTCTGCTTTTTTATATGTAAGAAATTCTCCATAATCTATATAGCAAAAGTAAACAAACTTGATTATTTATATATCTGCAGGCTTTTTCACCTCTGAATTCTTTGAGGATGACAAAAATAAAATAAACAATATTTCAGGAGGCTAATTAAAGCAGTTAATGAAAACACTAATAAATGGACCTTAAAAGTATTAAAAAATGGGATTAAGTAATGAACAATTGTTCATTGTTGCTGAGGCAAAAGACAAGGATTATAAACACTCTTCGGAATTCAAGGAGTTTAAGTTAATATTAAATTTAAGGACCATCGGAAAAAAAACTAAAAACAAGGGGGATACTGAGTTCAGCTTATGTTTCTTTGTTGCTATACTAGCTAATATTCACAGAAGTTTCAGTCGAGAGTTTGAGTTTTATGGCTACTTTCTTACTCATTCTAAGGTCATGATACTGACAAGCCTTCTCAGTAGCTTCCACTATTTATGAGATTAAAAATGGAGGAGGACAGTCAGTATTTTATCCATGTTTCTTACTTCTTTGTTTTGTTCTGAACATGATTAAAATTGATGATGTAAAATTTTTGACTAATGTTTAAGTAATTATATTAAATACTAAATAGCTAGAGAAAAGCAATGGAAGCTCTTTATTGTCAAAGATTTAGTAATATTTGAAAATTATCAATAGTGGTAAAATATGAAGAGGATTTTGGAGATTAGTATGTTTTCACCAGAAGAGATTCATTCTTGAGTTCTAATTCAAAACCCAGCAAGATCATATTTAAGAAACCAAATTCTGCTTTCCTGTGTACTATTTTATGTAAGGGAAGCAACTTACACAGATATGAAATTAACAATAATACAGTGAGGATTTCTGAATGGTATCTGAAAACAGTCTTTTGAATGTATCTTTATCTACTTTTCTTCCTTTTATGTGAATTAATGATGTGTTCATGCACTCGTGCCCTGGAGAGTGCTTTTCTACTTATTGTTTTCCATTCAATGCTATTTATTTTCATTTCATAGGTATTTATAAGCTGTGTTTATAAGCTGTGTATTTTATCTGTTTTTATCTTTTTTTTTTTAATCTGCCAGTAGAAAGATTTTTATATTTTAAATAACTTAGTTTACTGCACCTACTCTGAATATTCTTGCTTTTCCAGTATGCATATTTGCCTGCAATTAACAAGCTGTTGCAAGGAGTTAGGTATTCCCTAGCTAGATGGCCTTTGCAAAGAAAATCCTTGAAGGCAATCAACAAACTCAATTACCACATTTTCTTAGCTTGTAATTCCTAATAAATCAATATCAGGCAAATATTCATATGTTAAAGGTTAAATACTTCAAGCCTTTTGACAGTAATTGAGTGTATTTTCAAGAGAGGGTTTAATTTTGACAGAGATTCTTTCCATTTCATTACCATTTGCCTCAGATACTGAATATTTTAAGCTACTGAGTGACACTTCACATTTGGCACAAATAAATATACAACAGTCAGATCTAGTTTAAAGGCCTCTAGTTGCAACTTTATTAAGAAATACCTTTCCATAAATAAAGTTAATGTTTACTCAGTGGTATTCTATCCATGATTGCATTATTCACACACACGTCATCAGAATTACAATTGCTGAGATAACAAATTTCCCATTGGTCCAAACCCCAAAAGCAGGATAATTCACTCTTGATTAAGATGCCTCTATAGTAAATTTGAGAATAGCTATTGATGTCATTAATATCTGTGTCGGCATACAGCTCCCTTTAATTCTGAACTATGAGACAACAGTCGAAGACCATATTTTCAAAGAAATTAGCATATTGAGAAAAACAGCTGAATAGGTACTCTACACAAGTGGGATTTTTTCTTTTTCTTTTTTTTTTTTTTTTTGAAATGGTGTTGATGAGGGTTAGATAATAAAATATCTTAGCAAATTTACATCTATCTTTCAAGAAGTAGAATACCCTCTGAAAGACTTAAGGATTAAGCTTCTTTTGTAACATACACAATGCTATGCCTGAAGAGAGAAATATGCTGCTCAGAATACCTTTTCCTTTTTTATGTTTTACATCATGGACACTGGAAGATTAAAGAACATGTACTGGAGTTCAGAGCATCACAAGTCTTCTGTTCAATGAAAATTGATCTAGATAGGTTGGAAAGTTGAGAGGAAAGGACCTTATAATATTCAAGAAGGAAATATGCAGAGTCTTACACCTTGAGGGGAATGACTGAAGGGCTGACCTGCTGGGAGTTCTGCAGAGAAGGACCTAGGTGTCCTCGTGGGCAACAGTTGACTATAAGCTAGCGTTGACCAAGAAGGCCAATGATATTCTGGAATACATTAAGAAGAGCATGACCAACAGATCAAGGGATGTTATCCTTCCTCTTTACTCTGACCTGGTGAGGCCACAGCTGGCACACTGTGTCCAGTGCTTGTCTCCTCTGTTCAGGAAAGACAGAAAATCTCTAGAGAGTTTCCAGTGGAGGGGCAGAAAGACAATTAGAGGCTTTGAGCATCTCCCTCATGAAGAAAGGCTGCTCAAACTCTCAGTCTTCTCCAGAGTCAGTGCTTATAAATACCTAATTGGCAAGAGTCAAGCAGTTGGGACCAGGTTCTTTTCAAGGGCGTTCAGCAACAGGACAAAGAATCAATGGGCAAAAACTGGAACACATGAAGTTTTTCACAAACGTAAGGAAATCTTTACAGTGAGAGTGACAGAGCTCTGGAAAAGTGCAAGCTGCCCAGATTTATTTGGGGGGAGTCTTTTCACAGGAGATGTTCAAAACCAGCCTGGACAGCAGATAGAATACTTATGTGAGCATTATATATACATATATTTAATTACATTTGTGTATATGAATCTGTATGAAAAGGAAAAAAAAAAAATGGGAGAGAGGAAAATGGAAGAATAAAGCTCCCTAGGTTTTTGAGCATTTATCCTCCTGGATGCATAACATTCTTATAATATACACATCCAAGATTTTAGTATAGATATTACATATCACCAAACAAATTGTGAATAAAGTGAAAATTTTCAAATCAATCTGGTTAAACTCTCACCTATGAAATATTAGAGTTCTTAAAAGGCATAATGAAATTCTGCATGCAAAATACTTTCACTGCAACACTTAAAGGTGTAAATAGGTGTATGAACACTGAATTTAATGTTGATAGCCTGTCATATGATTCTTCTTACTTCAGTCCAACTCAAAAACAAATGAGAGAAAATGTAATAGAATGATGTAATAGAATATTTTACAAAGCCTTGCAAACACTTCATTTATATGTTTTATTTGAATTGTACTGTAAATTGCATTAGAATTTTGTAAACAAATTCAAGCCTAAGAAATGTTTCAAGAATCACAGAGACTCATTTTGAAAGAGCAATTAATGACGTAATGAAAAATGAATTATTTTGGACTTTCATATATAGCATAAATTAAATAATATTTGTAAGAAAATTTGACAGCATTCTGTGTATAAAATGGAAACAGTGACCTTCACCTTTTTTTTTTTTCCCACTGATTTTTCCTTTCTGTTGTTTATCAAATACTGCTGTGTTTATGAGTCTTAATTCTGGCTGTTCCTAATAACAAAGAGTGTATGCATAAAAACATGTTATGTGACAATTACTCTGACTAACAATGATAACATTATTTATTATTATTTTAGAACTCTATCCTGAGACACAACTACAGGATGTGCCTTGGAGAAGTGTAAGTTTTGTTTTGTTTTTTGTTTTATTGCTATAATAACTGTTGGATACTGTATCTTGTCTTCCTATAAAATGAATTCATTTTCCAAGAATTTACAAATAATAAATCTTTACCTCTGAGATCCCACTGTGATTATTCAGACTGTGATAGAAGGAGATTTGCCTAACGTCACTGTGCTGAGAATGTACATTTAAACATTAATAATTGTTAGTAAGTTAGTATTAAATATTTAAGCATCAATATTTCTCATGACCTGCTAAAACTCTACAAATCGGAAAACATCCTAAATGGTTTTGTTGAGAATTATATTTCCTCTCCTAATACTCAGAAAGGAATATGAACTTTCCTTACAAACAAACAAGGAAACAACAAAAATTTGATAAAGTGCACTTACCAGTGACTTTTATTGATGGATATCTTCCATGACTATAGATCATATTTATTATATTTTTATCTCACCTGCTAACTAATGGGCATCCTTTGCTTCCCCTCCTTTTTTTTTAAATTTTATCTGAAATATCTCTTTTATCTAAAGTATTTGGAAAGATATTGTTTCGTTTTGTTTTGCATTTTTGAATGTAGAAAATGACATGAAGCTAATAGACAGTTTACATAGTAGCACAATTAATGACAGGGTAAGTAGAAGGGTCTGGGGAAAGGAAGACTCTCCTTTGTTGAGGAAGGAGATGGTCCAAAAGCATCTATGCAATATCAGTATACATAAATCCATGGGTCCCGATGAGATGCATCCACATGTACTGAGGGAGTTGGCAGAGGTGATTGCTGAACCACTCTCTATCATAATTTTTGAGAGGTCTTGGAGAATGGGAGAGGTGACATGACTGAAGGATAGTCAGTGTCACTCCAGTCTTCAAAAAGGGTAAGATGGAGGAAATAGGGAACTACAGGCCAGTCAGCCTCACCTCTCGCCCTGGAAAAGTAATGGAACAGTTTGTTCTGGATGCCATCTCCAGGCAACTGGAAGAGAAGAGAGTTATCAGGAGTAGTGAGCATGGGTTCACCAGGGGGAGAATGTACTTGACTAACATGGTAGCCTTCTATGATGTCATTACTGGCTGGGTGGATGGGGGCAGAGCAGTGGATGTAGTCTACCTTGATTTCAGCAAAGCATTTGACACTGTCTCCCCCAGCATCCTTATGAAAAGTTGAGGAAGTGTGGAATAGATGAGTGGACTGTGAGGTTGGTTGAGAACTGACTGAGTAGCAGAGCTCAGAAGGTTGTAATTGGTGGTACAGAGTCCAGTTG
>VXAB01005761.1:0-108389 GCA_013399175.1 Odontophorus gujanensis | reverse complement strand
TTCTACTTTATCATTTCCTAAATGATACAGTTTCATACAGGAGCATCCTTGTGGCTTGGGAACATTCAACAAAACTGTTTGATCTTCCTCATGAGTGTGAGGATAATCGTCACTCTAAGAAGCGTTGTGCTTCTTTTTCATGCCCTTTGAGTAAATTGGCAGCCAGACCATGAGACCCATGGATCTCATGAAATGGTCACAAAATATGTAATCAAATTTTAAAAGTTCCAGGTACTCAGCAGCAGTCAGTATAGTCATGAAAAGTGGTCAGCAGTGTTTCAGCTCAACCTTTGCAAATTAAATGCCTGGTCAGCAAAAGAGAAGCTTTCTGTAATAGAAATAAGGCATTAAAAAAGTTGTGGGGCTGAAGATGGCATTAGCGACATTTATAAAGAGAGTGTAATAGCAATAATAAATACATTTCTCAGCTGGTGTAAAGGCAACCGGAAAACTCAGAGTGGTCAAAGATTTGACACAACATTTCAATGGTGGTGAAACCAAATTTTAAAAATGTGGAAACAAACTAATGTTGGTAACCCTCCACATTTTAAGATGTGAAGCAAGAAGAATCTTAGCCTTTTCCAGTCCTCCAATCCCCTGACTACATTCCTTGAAGCTGATATCTGCTGAAGTGGATACATGTGGGCAGCAGAAGGATCTTCTTGAGAGCAGATTGCCCAGGCTGGCATCATTGAATGATGCCCAGGGCCAAATCGGAGGGAACTCCAACCACAAAGTCTGCTGCTTTTGTCACTTTGAAGTGTATATAAAGCCATCCTTTGATCAAGGATCAAAGATTTCAACACATTTCTGTAACTGCTATCTCCAAGGCTACTTGCAAGAAAAGCATTTCCCGTGTAAACAACTGCAAATACATCTTTACATGATGCATTTGATATTAAACATCTTCTAAGAAGCATCAATTAGATTTCCTTTCAGGAACAAAAATACAGGAAGGTTACAATCTCTTTTCAGTTTCCTAATGGGCAGCTGAGTTGGGAACTCTATACACAATTCATAAGATGAAATACTCCCTATATCTGTTTCACAAGGACATATACCAGCATGAGAGTGGGATCTGGTGGAACCTGGATTTACAACTGGAAATCAAATGCAAGCATGTGGAAATGTTATTATGTAAACTAATACTTAGCTACTTCTTGCTCTGTTCCCTCAACAGCAGCAAAATGGTAGCATGGAAACCAAATATCAAGTGTAATTTTTTTAAACCTGTTCTACGAGAATGAAAAGAAAAACAGTCCTGTGTAGGATGAGGAGGATTCAATAACTTTTCATTTGTGAAGATTTAAATGTCACAACCCCTAGGCTGAATTCGACAAAACCAAAGTATTAGATGTTAGGAGGTCACACTGATGCCTCCCATTGCGGAGGTAGGACACACACTTCGGAGAGGTTGTAGTTCAGGAACAGGCAGAGCCACTGAAAATGTTAAAAAGAAATATTGAAAACTCTGTGTTACTCATTGTCAAAAATCATAGAATCGTAGAATCACTAAGGTTGGAAAAAATCTCTTAGACCAACCCGCCACCACCACACCCTCTAAACCATGTCCCTGAGTACTACATCTATGGCATATGTGGAAGTATGGATCACAGATTTCCACGGAGGTCTGTCCTTTGTTGGTTTTGTTCAATATTTTCAACAATAGCTTGGCTCATGGAATAAAGCTGTAGGAAATGTGCTATTCATTTCAAAAAACTAGTTTATAGGGGGCATCCAGCACTAAAAAGATCTTTCACTGCTGCTGCCCTCTGCCTCTGCTGTTCATTATGGTGGTCTAGAACAAAGCAGAGCTGTTGCACTGCAGAATCTTGTTACTTTTTTGTTCCCAAATTGGTGCTCCTTCCCAGTACATGAGAAGCCAGTGTTACTCAAAATCAGCCTGACAAAATGCAGTAATGGCATGAAAAATAACAGAACTGATAAACTGCACTGAGAAAGCCTTAGGAAAAGAAATTGGTAAACTGCACAAAGTTTGGGGAGATAGATGGGAGTTCTTCAGGAGAAGATTACAACTGGTCACAAATAGAACATCATACAAAACCACCCTGCTGTTAAAATAAAAAAAAATAGCCACACTGAGTTGTATTTTTACGTGTACGAGACATGTAAGTTAACTCTTCCACTCTCTCCTGAGTTCTGTTGAGGTTGCACTGAACCATGAGTGCTTAGCATTGCTCCTAATGGAGGTAGAAACCAACAGGAGGAGACTATAGTTATTAGATTAGGAACAAACAAGATCTAGGCAGAAAAATGGATTGTTCTTGGGTTATCAGTTGTAGAGAAGATGGAAATCTTCAAATATATACGTGGCCAGCAGGTAGATAAAGGGGATATTCTTTGTAGCATATTACAGTTGAGAAACAATTGGCTTTAATTGCAGCAAAGGAGATGGTAGGTTCATTACTGGATAGATCACGCCAATGGAAGAAGAGGGATTAGATGGAGAAGCATTGGAATACGTTGCCTACGTGGGTGGTAGACTCTCTGTTGCTGAAGTTTTTTCTTAAGAACGTGTTAGAGACATATTAATCAGGAGTTAAATAAGTATAATTGATCCTACTTTGGGGTAGATTGGCCTCTTGAGGTTGCCTCATTCTTATTTTCCATTTCAACAGACTGCCTTATAAACATGGCATGGAAGTCTGCTGCTCAATAGATGGTTAAATGAGTGAATAGCAGCTGGTTTATTCCACTGTTTTTAGGAGGTATGTTTACATTCCAAGCGTTAGAGTGAAGGGGAAGGACAGCGAGTTCTGATCCCACCAGCCAGCCAGCAGAGGAGACTGGGCAGCCATCCATTGAAGGCTGTTTAACTTTCCCAGCTTCTCAGAGCCTAACAAAGTACAAAGGTGGTTCCCAGATGGAAGACGACAACAGACTTGATAAACATGGAAGCTGACAGAGAGGGATGTACATTTAATATGAAAGTTAAAATTGCCTGAAGAAAGCTAGGAAATTTCCAGTTAGGTGCAATGGAACAACTCCTGAAGGATCTCTGAGCTCTGTAAGTGCTTTTGGCCTCCATAGAAAATACTTGGGCAGAAACCCTCCAGAAGGTATGTTTGTTTTGAGCAGAATCTGGAGTTCCTGCGCTGAGCTTTCTGAAAGCCGCGTTGCAGGATTAGCCTATATTCCCCCTATTCAGTGTCATGGGAGACTGAACATTTACACTGTGTTCTGGAGTCTAACACAGGCAGGCAGACCACAAAGAAAAACACAGGAATAGATCCTATGAGCTGCTTCAAATAACACTTGCTCCGGAGCCTCTGGTGATTGCTGAGAAATTCTAGTTTCACAAAAGATGCCAACAGGGGAAGAAATTATTTCACAGTTTACCTCGAGCTTCAAAAGGGGTTGCTGAACATGTTAACCGACACCCTTTTTGACAGGCTGGTTTGTGGTCAGTGCCGCTAACTAACAGGAAAACAAATGCCCGTAGTCCAAGTCAGGAATCGCACTGTGCGCCACAAAGCCAAGGAAATTGCTGCGGGAGAATCCCCAGAGCCGCGCCATGAAAGCGCGCCGGCAGGATATTTAAAAAACATCAGGAACGTTCCTTATGTGACAAGATGGATCATTCAGAAGCAAGGCTCTGCTGGGTATGAAAAGACTTGGTATATTAACTCAAAGGGACACTTTGAATTTGTTTCTAGGTATGAGCAGCTTACTTCAGAAAGAAACGAGTGGATAGGGAAAGCCAAACAGTGCACAAAGATGGAGACTGAGCCAGAAATAGAAAGAGGGGAAGAAAATCCGAGCTCATGAGTCTTGCATGTATGCATTATGATAAAATTTTGGTTTTTTTTGCAAGCACTGGCAATTCCATTATCCAAAGAGATAAACAATTGCTTTTGATATAAAAGAGACAAGAATTTTATTACCATTGTATCAGATCCAGTGACCAGCACAAATACAGTTCCCCATCTCTGCCAACTACATGATTCACAAGGTGTTCACTGCAAAGGCTGACAATCCGACTGTGCTGAAGGCTGAGCTATTCTTGATGCAAAGGACTCTCATAAGTGGTCAGAAACATTCAGGAGGACGATGAAACGTGAAATGGATCCATTTGGATAGCCTTATAGAAACAGGCTTTGGCTCTCAAGGTAGAAAAGAGAAATAAAACAGATATTACTAAGGAAGGTTGATTATTAAAGTGAACTACTGCACGCTAGGAGCCAGATGTCCCAGATCTCAAAGACCTGACCAACACTGGGCACAATCTGTAAGTGACAGAACATGGACATCTCTCTCACCTCTACTTTGTGACAGAGATTAAAGAGGTTCTGATTTTGATTTCAGTGTGACTGAAGGTCTATCTTTGGTTTAGACCAACATCCATTTTCTTATATTCAGATTCTGAGTCTTTAGCAAAAGTTGCAAAAACCGACTTACAAAAACATAGCTACATACAGAATGGGAGAAATGTCTCACGAGGTTCTCACAGGAACAAAACAAAATACTGATACTGTTATTTGTCTCTTGACACTAGCTCTTCATTAAATGGCTTTTCAGATGACTGGGAGTCAGAATGAGGAAGAGAAATATAATAATCTATAACCAGTCTTTTTAGAAATTAGAGTCTGGAAGTTTGTAATGATGTTTTTCTCTATTATTTCTTAAAATTGTTGGGCCACCTGCTTTCCAAACTACCAGTAAAAGCAACACAATGGTGGACGTTCCAGTTTCTGTCAATCATTATCATTATTAATTATTCAGTTACTTTCTGAGAGTTACTGACTTAATGTGCAGACTTCACTCCTTAGATAAACACAAGTCTAAATCAACACTGCCTTACAGAACAAGGGAAAGTGTAAAGCCCTCAGCCATCACAATATGTTTATTTGCAACATTTTTCCCTCCCTCATCACTCTCCCTAGCCTGTGTTTGACACTTCACAAAGGAAGATTTTTTCAGGGCTAGGCTGGCTTTGACAGAGCCTGGCTCAGTATTGCACTGCCTTACATTAAGGCTTCCTTGTGACAATGTTTACTACTAAACAGGAGTAAGCTGCTGCCTCCAGATTTAAGTATGGCTGGATCTTGATTTACGAAGGCGCTGACTGTGTTGTATACATTTGCATTGAGTGGAAGCTCAATTTTATGATGATGTGATGGGGGAAAAAGGCTTCAAAGGAAAAGCTATGAACACATGGATAAGATAAGCATTTTGAGTGCTGATGAATATTTGTGTAGATAAAAAGATGGTGCTTTTGAGATAACACTGGAAGTCCATGGAGAGCCTGAAAGCAAAGTATCCAGCACTGAATAGCCTTGAAACAGAGATCTGAACCTGCAACCAGCATTCATGATGCAGCCAAGAGAGGCTTTTACTTCTGCATACCATTGTGCGCTACAATTCATTTACTCCCAATATATAAATACACACACATAAGACACTAAGTAATATCCTGTTGATCCATAATGCTCCGTGGGCCTCACACCCTCCCCGCCAGCTCTTCCGTTCTGGAATGGTGCAGCCCTGGGGTACGTAACTGAGAAATCTCTGCTTCAGACAAGGGAGAAAGCTTCATGAATCACCAAACAACACTTCTCAGGTGGGAAAAGCACATTCTTTTCCCTCTATGTGGAATTAGAAAAATATGTGTAGAAATAAAGCCCTGAAAGCCCCAAGGGAGCAATTGCTCTTTTTTTCCTTCTTTTTCGGTTTTGTGGAGCTTGTGAGTTTTGGGGTCGTTTAATTAAAGGTCTTAAAATTCTTTAACACTAACATTCAAATGCTTCATATTTTTCCCTGGACTCACAGAGTTTCCGTCCTCCTCTCTCCCTCTCTCTCTTATGTCACTTTCACTCTGCAATAAAACAATTGAATCACACACTGGTACATAAATATTGGCAGATTTTTAGGTTTGCTGTTTTTTTCACTCAGCCTATTGGGCAACCAGCCTAGAAAGGCTAAGTTATTTGCCAGAGTTTGAATTTCTGGCAAACAGTGCAAATCCAGTACAAATCTCAAATCATATTTCAGGAATGCCGTGCTCCTACCGCACCTTTCCAACTCTTTTCTCTGTGCACTAATGACTATTATGGGGAAATGCGTTCCAGAAATGTGAAAATCAATGTAGTGGGAAATGTACCAAAACTACCTTTCTACTTATACAATCTCAGTTGTCCAAGAAACACAATTAATTAGTGTTATTGAGCTGTTTAGCTCCCCAATAAAAGCTTCTGGAGTTATTATATGAAGCACCATTGGTACTGGAGACTTCATACTGAAGTAATTAATGGAAGTTGATTATATTCTGACAAGTTAAACATACGTTTGTTTGATATTACACACACATGGAAAACACATGCGCTATTGAGCTCAGTACATAGGAGTTTAGATTAATGGCGTTGATGAATTATGTGGAGATTATATACTTTGCAGACACATAATGGACCTGATTTTGAAAAGCAGGATCTCATTTTGCTCCTGCAATTTTGAGGGTGTGAATAATTGCAGGTGATTTTCTAGCAGCTAGACATCTCACTGCCTGATGGAATTCCTTTGGGCAGAGGTCATGCCTACTTTGTGCAAGGCACCAGAAGGCACTGGGAGAGCTCGTGCAGACACGTGAAAGCAACCTGCAGTGGTATTACATGCTGGGAACACAGTGACCATCAAAGGCAAGTTTCACACATGGCTGTGACAGTGGATTTGGAACTTTCAAGAAATACTTTCCAAGACTGGGGACATGTTATGAGCCTGGGGTTCATCTCAGCTCCTAAAGGTGATGAAGGAAGCTGTCACGGTTTTCTCCTACCATCAGAAAGAGGCTGGTGACAAATCTGGAGGCCAGGTGCTGAAGCATTTTCCATAGGATGTTATCTGGTTAGAACTAATATCTGATCCTACTTCTTAGTGCCTTTCTTTTGTGGCTCTACCTGAAAGTTGACTGGATGTCATTGTTGTGAGATCCTGATGTCAGGGTTTAATGGTTTCAGGATACAGCTGAAAGGAAGAAGGCCAGGTTTAAATGAGTGGCTTTATCCAGGTAGGAAAAGTAAGCCCAGAGCTAAAGGAGCATGCTTTCCTGAGAACACCTCCTGCTGATGTATGATTCAGTTTGAGACACGAAGTTTGAGAGTGTAAATACAAGTTTCCATGTGAGGCGACCACTTAAATTCCCACCTATATGATGGCGATCACATCAAAACTGCTGATGAACATGCAGAGGGACTTGGCACTACTAAGACACAATTTTCTTGCTGAGTTTTCTACACCTCCAGTCTACCTCCAACACATGTGGACACCTTCCTTCGAAACCCCCACATAGGTAGTGGTCACCAGAAAAATCTACCCACAGAGATGTGTGACAGCTACAGTGCAGTGCAGCAAGCTCTGTGTTTCCAGGACCTGGCAGGACACTGGCTGCTCTGCCAAGGTTCATTACATAGAGAAAGAAAATGGAAAGACATGCAGACGTGTTCTGGTCTGGATGTTAAAGGCATTTGGGGAACAAATATGAGGCCCCAGCATGTGCCTATGGAGGTACAGTAAATGGAAAGTTAAAGGGCCACATACCTCCTCTCTTCTGTGCTTGCAGTCCATAAATCCAGTACTTGACTCTCCGTCTGTGCATCATTAAAAGGTGACTGCAGCCATGGTCTATAAACAAATACAAACCATGCATCCCTCGTGACAAAAATGAGCTCGAACAAAAACCCCAAAAGAGGTCTGCAGCCTCCAAGGTAGTCATGTTCCAGATCCATTTGATTTGGCTTCCTTTGGCATATACCCAGGGCAACAATGCAAGCTGCATGGCTGACACCCCACTCCTGTGGTGGCTGTACAACTCTCAGTACAGCTTTCAACATCCTTTCTGCCTTGCCCGACTCTGGCAAAACCCCAGGTATGGACATAGTGGAGCAGAAAGGGTACAGAGGGATGTGGGGTAGAGGGCAATCAGCAAGAGCTGAGCTTTGGCAATGCCTGGAGATGCCCTATGGATGACCCCTGATAGTGTAGATGTGATGTGCCAAAGATCTTGAGATACATTATAGGCCTACAGATATTGCCAGATAGTGCAGTTATAATGGAAGAAATGAACTCTGGAGTGCCCTGGAGACTTTCTGTGTGGCTGAGGATGAGTTGGTCCCTCCACGTGGAGGTAGCAGACCCAAGACAACAGCACCTGTGCAGCCACTGAACCAGTTTATCTGGCTTTATAAAAGTCTAACCCCTTTCTAAGACTGCTGCTGCACTGATCTCTCACCTAACTAAAACCCTGCAGGAAAGAGAGAATGAGGTCCTATTTATGCCATTATTTACAACCTCCATGAAAGAGTAATCATTGCTGGGAAGGGCTTTTAACTACCGTGCTCCCCTGGTGCTGGCTGCCTGCTGAAGGCAGTGGGTAATCGCAGAGGCAGGCCCCAAATCTCGCCATGCCGACGGACAGGAAGCTGTCCTTTCCTACGAAGGGGAAAGATCTGACTTCAGCCTCTGCGTCTTAATTAGCAGCTGCAGGTGGAGAGCTGTGCAGTTCCTCACATTGCTTTTATAGCGATCACATCTTTATGTGGCTGAACTGTTTTTTTCCACTGTAACTTGGCCATTCTTGGAAGAGAAATATTTTGGGTCACATTATCAATTTTTCCCCCCATGGAAAGCTTATAAAAATTAATCTATAAGCAAATTGATGAGAGGAAAAAAAGTTAGCAGAAATGTTTTCAAATGGATAAACTTCAAAGGATTTGAGCTCATTCCATTTGAATTACAGTCAGAGTTCTGGTCCAGCCACTCTTTGGTTCCCCACCTCTCTTCCCACCCGTGCTGCTTTGCATCACACTTGAACAGGTCCCCAGTGAGTATTTTTTTCCTAATGATTGAATTTAGCATTGGCAGAAGAACCTTGATAGGCTGTGCTCGAGGCTGAAGACCCCACTTGCTGGCCACAGTAGGCAGAGGAAGCTGCAGAGCTGGCCTTGTGGCTGCAGTGTGCTAACCTGTCTCTATGCCTTCCACAATGGGCAGAAGTGGATTCTCCTTCCCTCAGATCTGCTCATTGCTGTGGTCAGCTGTTAATGGTCCCAGTACAGTTCTCAGACAGGATAACTGTATGTGTTTGCAAACACCACTCCAAATGGATGGGACTAAGGCCATCACAGAGATCCCTGTCTTCATACTAATCTCATGACTTAGTTTGTGCTAAAGTGACTGAGGCTAATCAATTGGTAAAAACCTGCATAAACATCACGTTGCCTTTTCTGTCAGGTGAGATGCCAGTTGCAGTGCCAGGTGAGCACTGGGACTGTCCTCAGAGGCCTCACAGTGCAGTGTAACAGCCTCCATCTCTTCAGGATAAAGATGATTAACAAAATTCTTCAAGATGTTTTATGGAACCAGAAAACCAAAGCAGTCTCCATGCAGAGACATGCATTCCTGCATAAATAGAATAATTACCTCTACTTACAGGTGTCTCATGTCTCACTGGTTATTGTTTTTGTGTGTTTACAGAAAGAAGGCAGAGCAGTTCAGAGAAGCCAAGGACACAGCCTAAACAAACATCAGGATTATGGCTCCAGGAGCAGAGCAGGGGGAAGAAAGAGAAAAAGTGAGAGATTTCAGCTGAGCTGATTAAAAGACAATTGTGACAAGAAAAATCAGCTCCTAATTCCTCCTGTGCCTGAGGACATGGCACACTGCACATCCCCTGTTAACTGAGGACCACAATAAACAAGTCTGTGTCTATCATTACCCTTACCTCCTAATCAATACAAAGCACTACGAGTTTTGGCAGGTGACTTGGAGTGCATTAGTGTGCACATCAGGAGCAAAAGCCAGGCTCCAGGAGAGACTAGAGAGCTGTATATGATAGAGTGATGGAGATGCCCCCCAAATCAGCTGTGGTGTAAGCAAACCTGAGAGCCAAGTGGGAAGCTTGGTGCTCCCAGGCTGCATCTAATCTGCAGCTATAAGCTGTGATGCCTGCAGGCAGTCAAAATCTTGCTGTTCCTCCATCTCTCATCTCTTCGTACCTCCAGAACTCCTCAACCCTTTCTCCATCAGCTCCTCTCAGCTCCATGGTGCTGAACTGGGGCAGGACAGGGCTGTCCTGTGTCAGCCATTTGGCTGCCAGTGTTATTTTGCATTACCAGTGCGATGATGGAAAAAAGCTGGGACAACCCCAAGCACATCTGACCTCATTCCAGCCCACCAAGCTGCAACAGCCAGCAGTGTGATGCATCAGTAAAGGAGAAAACATCAAATGAAGAAGCAAAAGCATCCAGAAGTCTCTCAATAGTAGTGCAGAGATGACCTCTAGGTGGAAATGGAATTGCTTTTGGAGCAAGCACTACAAAATGTCTAGACAGACTGGAAACCCCATAGCTGGGAGCAGAGAGACCTGTCTGCTCTGAACCTAGGATTTCCATGGTGCCAGGCAGACTCAATGGTGTCCTGACAACTTGAAATCTGCTAATAGACGTGAGCAGAGAGGAATGACAGACCTCAGAAACTGTGTTGAGAAAGCAAAGAAAGAGGCAGAGGTCAGAGCAGACCTCACTCAGCCACCTGGCTGTACAACTGGGTTAGCCAAATGGCCTCAGTAAAACTATTTTCTACCCCATTTGTAACCCTCAGAGGCCAATCAGGGAGAAGAGAGATTGTCCAGTTTAAATAATGCAAAATTTGATTTCTTTGAGGGAAAACTCCTTGACAGGTTTCTTGGCTCTGCTCAGCATCTCACCCAAGTGAGTGGCTAGGAAGAGGAATAGGAGAGGTTTCCAACAGCCAGTCCATGTACGCCAGCTTTGTCTGTGCTATGGAGCAGCTCACGACAGACGATCATGCGCTCCAAGTTTGCAGGAGCTGTTGAGATGTGGCTTGCAGGCAGCCATCAGGCAAAAACAGCCAGATCAGAGAATTAGCAGCAAGGGGGAAAGTTGAATCCTTTGGCCTGGCTGAGGACCAGGCAAGACCTGTTCTTGGCATAATCTGGTGCAAACAAGGACTCCCAGGATAAATGGGCAGTGGAACAACTTATACACGTTTAACTGGACTTGGACTTAAAGGGCCACATCAGCAAAAAGAAATCAGACACCCCAAAGGCCTGGGGAATTTGCCCCACAATTTTGAGTTTTTCTCCACAGCAGCCAACCAGGAAGGGAAGCAGCTGTTAGATGGACATTAATTGCCATGAGCCCCATAAGCACAGATATGTCAAATGGAAAAGGTGAGTCTGGTCTGGTCTATGGCATTTTGAACAATTAGGAAAAGTGATAGATTTGGTTTGTAAAACAAGAGAAGTTGGCAATAAAAACCAAAGAAAGCAGTTCAGTTAAAGTGCTGGTACAGGGAGAAAGTTCACTATATAACGTCAACTTGTTAAAATAGAAGGCTGGGCCAGAACAAAATATCACAAGGGCCTAGTAAAAAGCCCCTTTCCCAGTCTGAGAGTTGCAAGGACACCACATTGAAAAGCCAGAGGTACACAAATGAAGTCTCATGTTTTTGTTTATATCCTTGCAGATGAACAACAGAAAGAGGAGACTGGCTATAAATCATCTGCCAGTATCTGGGAAATGCATGGAAAAAGCGGACACAGCCTTGAGGATAACCATTAATAGAGCAGACATGCTAAAAACAGTAAGGGGTAGGTTGTCCAAAACTGAACCAACTAATTGCTCTTGAATGGAGACAGTGACAGGGAAACATGCATTCGTCCAACAGTTGGGAAAGTTGGGTTTGCAAATTGGACATCTGGAATTTGAGCTAGATTTCTGGATAGCCGAGATAGTGGATGAGCTAATAAATAGTTTGGATTTCATTATGCCTAATAGCTGAGTAAGTGCCAGGAAAACCATGTCTTACAGACCCTGTCTGTGAAAATTCTTTATTAATATGTGGCACAGGTGAGCAAAATGATTTGTAGGCAACCGGTTTAGAGAAAACAGGGAAAGGCACCATTATAAGTAACATGCCATGCAAGTTTTCTAGTCAAAGGAATCACTTCCCAGAGGCTAAAACCTGTTTAGAGACCTAGGATCTCAAAAGGATTTTTGCTCAAGTGTTGGTATATTGGAAGCAGGCATCTGTCCCCTCCTTGTGTGCTAGATATGTCTGACTAGCAGCAAATGAAAAGGGAAAAAAAGGGAATGGGGGCAAAAAAGCATGACAGAGTAAACAGATGTAAATATATATAAGAAAGGAGAGGGAAAAGAGTGGAGATAAATGCAGGAGAATGCTGTTTGATGCTGAGCATTTTCTCAAGCAGTTGAAGATGGCTTACAGAGCCATGGAGCAGGGGATCAGACCACAAGCACAGTGCTGTGAAGACATAGCTGAACATCTTTTCAACCCCAGTTATCAACAGGACACCAGTGCCTCCATCCTGTGGATGCCCCAGTTCAGCCCAGTCTGTCTCTGAATTTGTCTTCTCACAGCTGTGATGTGCCCTGAGGGTGCCACCTCCTCTGGCTCCTCATGGGGTGGCTGGCAGACCCTATTGGATGGTTTTACAAATGTTACAAGACAACACAGTCTGACAGGCTGCAGTGAACTCAAAAGAAAGAATTATCTAATATAAAAATTTTAAAAAAAAAGTTTGCTTTGAGCAGACAAGAAATGCAAGAGGAATTTTCACTGACAAAATGACCATGGAGCTGTTCAGAATCAGCCACTCTTCCTAGGGCAGCAGAGTCTGAGACAACTTTGTTTCCTGACAAGGGGTTTAATTCTAAGCTTGCAGGTGCCACAGGATACCAGTGAGATTGGGTGAGCTTGTGATGGAATACCATCCCAGTGGTCACCAGCACATGATATAGCACACATATAGTTACATATAGTTACAGTGGCTTTTAGAATACCATTCACAGTTTGCTTTTCTGTATTGTAAAATGCCGTTCACATGGGAAACAAGTGCAGGCATGGAACGTAGAGTTTGGAGAGAGCATTGCCACAGAAAGAAAAGGTTTTTCAAAGTGTCCTGATTGCAGCAAGAGGTTTAGGTTTATTTTGAAATGATTTGTTTTATTACTGAAGCACACCTTGAGCCAAAGGTTTTATTTGTATATCTTCACTGATGCTTTGATCATTTTGGAATAGCAAAATGAACAGACTCTGAGAGAAGAGTGTTGCATAAGAATGTAGTGTCTTATTATTTAATTATAACTGCTTAAACATATTTACAGTACATGTAATTTTTCTTTTGGCCGAAAACATACTCTTTAGACTACAACCATTGTAGACTCCATGTTGATGACAATGAAATAAAGGTTATCTAAGGGTTAAATGTAGTTGCTGCCTTTCAACTGGAAGACATCAAGTCTTTTTGTGGAACTCAATATCAGCAGCCTTCACACAGAACTTGGCCATCACTACAGCAGTGTTCATGGAAAGACAAGTACCTTGGTCTTATTTTGTGAAATGTGGGTGCCTGTGATAGGGACAGAATGTAACAGAATAGCAAGAAATTGAGTATTCTGTCCTAAAAACTTGATGAAAAGATAAAAAAAAAAAAAAAAAAACCATTTTGCCCAAAAGTCAAGGAACTATGAGCAGAATGCCAGCCTTTCAGTGTTCAGTTCCTCCTGGGCTAAGAAGGAAAACTTTGGATGAAAACTGACTAAAGAGGCCAGCCTCAAAACAGCACAATTCAGTGATCAATTTCTCCAATAGAACCTATATACAGCTCACAGATCAAAAAGTGATACTTCTGCTTTATCCTAAACATTTTGAGATCATTAATATACGTGAACTTTAGTTGTAATTACAAAGCAGACATATTCAAACCTTGTTTCCTGCACCACTAATGGAGGCAAGGCAGGAGCCCATCCTTTTCTAAAATAAGGTGACATGCATCTGTGTGCTAGCAGGAACTGTGTTATCTAAAAATTCTTTCAAGCCAAATAGCTCTTCCAGCCCTATTTCATTCCCAGCTTCATCTCCCCTCCCCCTGTGACGAAACAGCAAGTGTTATAGTTACTTTTAAAAAAAGTCAAATATAAAGTGATGTATTATCATTGTGCCTTTGAGAATTATGGTTGTGTGCTATAAGATATGTTAAGCTCACACTAAAACAAAAGGACTCTCTTTCCATGGCATATTCATTATTCTCTCCTCCTGAGTAATTGTATCACTCGCCTTCCATGGATTTTTTATGCTTCAGCAGAGATACAATTTCTGGCCAGAGCAGCCTCAGTAGAGTCTTAGCTTCCACGGATGTGTAATCATTTACACCTGCACAAAGTAGAAGTAAACTTACTTTGCACTCACTTCACGTAGGTGCAAAAGACTGCATGAGGCGAGAAGCAGTGCAGAGTCTGGGCTATAATGACTGCAAAGAACTTAAGCAGGGTATGATGGAGACCAACAGAGGCACATGGGATACGGTGATCAGGAGGTGAGTGGGCGTCAGCGCTAGTTTGAGAGTCTATTCTCTCTCATTGTGTGAGCAACGTCTGTTATTAGCAATGGAAGTCATGCGTGTGTGCCCAGAGGGCAATAAATCAGTGGCTGTGTAAATGCTCCAGGCCTGCTCCAGCTCCTCCAGCACCCCTGTGAGGCCTTGTCAGCAGCCCAAGACTTGCCCTGCCACCCACGTTGGGAGATGCTGGCAGGTTGTGTCACTGTGAGATCAGTTTACATGGAGAATCACAGCTAAACATAGGGGCTCTGGACATTTTAGGGTATATCTCTCGCTGTGAGTCAAGCAGGTTATCCAAAATCTGGCTCAATCACTGCTGAAATGGTACAGGTTCTCCTGGCCTCCTCATGCCACCTCACAGCTGGGGAACATAACAGCTTTCAAAGCAAACCTGTCTCTTTATGACCTGTTGGATAGGACAGGGTAGATAGATCTAAAGTTAATCTGCTGCCCTTCGTCTGTGCTCTCTCACCACATGGTTAAAGGCAGTAATTACTGTAATGGGCTTTGGAGGGATGCTGGAGAGGAAGGGAGAGAAATCTTTTCATGAATGTTTTTGACCTAAAGATTAGGATTTATATAACAGCTTTGTCTGGTTGTCTGAAAAAGACCTTCTTTAATCTATTCCTCTTAGTTCTGCATCTGTCAGCTTTCCCCACTCTTCTGTTCCGGGTCTTCTAATAGCAGTGGTAAATGCATCAAGAAATACAGTTGCTATAAAGTACTGAAGTTTCTGTGCAGGGTGACACAGAATTACTGAATTTGAAATAATTAAGTGTCTGTGTCATTTTTCCAAGCTACTTTAAAAATGGGCCTCTGGATATATGTGGTACAGAAAAACTGAAGTAGAAAGCATACGCTCAGGAAGGAAATCTGCTTTGTTTGTTACAGCTATCTTCTACAGGCAAAGATTCACACCCTTCAAGAGGTGGGCTGGAAATGCACCCATCCCAGCTGTATTCGCAGTACCTGCTGTGGGAGACAGCAGCACTGAAGTCAGGCCCAACAGTCATTCCCATCCCATGGCAGTCAGGCTAAATCCAATTCACAAACATGATGATGACAGCAGGGACAGGGGGGTCGTTTTTGGGTATAAAACAAGCAATTCTGAGCACGTGATTTCTGGCAAAGAATCCCAACAGTTCCTTGAAAGCGCTTATAAAACAGTGTGATGGGAAGCTGGGCAACTAAACTGTTGTGAGCCCCATCGGCTGCGGAAACAAGACTCTAGAAAGGGAGCACTGCCTTAATATGCACATTAAGAATACACTGAAAGGAGCCCTTATATTCAGTAACAGGCTTTAAGTGAAAAACTTTCATATCTGCCCAACGGAGCACAACATTGGGTTGAAGGACAGCTCACTCCCTGCCCTGGCTTAGGGCTCCTGGAGGCCACCAGCAGTCCCCGCCTCGCCCAGGGGGCTGCAGTGCTGGGAGGAGAGAGAGGAGCAGGGACAGCTCCCTGCAGCCATCCCATAGTGTGACAGGGCTTGGCTGGCAGCCAAGGGCAGCTTGGTACAAAGCCTCAGCTCAACAGCAAAGCAGTCTGCAGGGGAGCTGCACCTCACCTCATCCTGTTCTTCGTACGTAGGCCCAGATGTAGCACATTGCAAAGTTGCTGCAAGCATATGGTACTCTGTAGCAAAGAACAGCTGCTGAACTTCTGCACCTGTTGTGCTGAAACGCCTGAAGGAGATGGGATGTGGGCCCCCTGATCAGAGTAGCACTCATGATAGGAGCCCTCCAACCAGTCATAGAATTATAGAATGGCTCAGGCTGGAGGGGACTGTAAAGCCTATCCAGTTCCAGCCCCCTGCCACGGGCATGGCTCCAACCCAGCAGCTCAGGCTGCCCAGGGCCCATCCAACCCAGGCTTGAACGCCTCCAGGGATGGGGCACCCACAGCTTCTCTGGGAAGCAGTGCCAGGGCCTTTCCACTTTCTGAGTAAAATATGTGTTCCTAGCATCTAACCTAACCTGTGTGTAGTAGCCTGTAGTGGCCACTAGCTCTGGTGTCGTCCTGCTAGTCATGCTCAATGTGCACACACTCTTGAGCTTCCACAGAGGAAAGTGAAATACTGCAACTGGATCCTTGCAGACTTACACATTTATCCCACTGACCTGCTCAAATGACAGAAATTAAAAAGACAGGCTCATGGCAGTCCAGTACCACAGCATCTGCTGCTGCTGCCAAACAGCCCAGCTGCCATGTGATCCTTCTGGTATTGTTGAAGGTGTATTTAAGTTTCTCAAACATTCTTCCGTTTTGAAAAATTGGGTATTTTTTCACTGGAACTACCTATCTAGGTCTGAGATGGATTCCATATTACTCTATGCTTTTTAAATCTTAGGTAGATCTGAATAGTTAAGTCTAAAACAAATTCTTGATTCTTGATCTTCAAATGTCTTGAAAACTGCACTATATTAAGAGGTTACCTTTCTCCTATCTTCTTTCTAAAACTGCTTTGGACACACGGCTTGAGGTATTTCTCTTCCTAGGTCCCCAGAGAACTGAGTTTTCTCTCAGAGCATGTCTGCAGCCTAGAGCATGCTTCATCTGAAACTCCTGTGCAAGTCTTGTGCTTAAAACAGGATATGTCTCCTGGTGCTCCCATCCAGCCCAGGGTGTTTTGCTGGGGACAAGAGGACCTGGACTAAGTGCCATTGCTGCTGGAGCCAGTCTCTCAGTCTGGTGCTATCTGAGAGTCTGTGAGAGGCTCTGAGCTCCCTGCACCTCAGGGAGCCACACACTGCAACTGCTTCTGCAGCACCACGTGTTATTTACTTGTCATTTGTGCGCTTCCTCAGATTTTAACTGTGGAAACAGTGCAAATTAAGCATATTAACCTGCCTTCCATCCCTCCTGTGACCTTGCTTGCCTCTGTAGTGTTTTCCAAGTGTTACTCTATGCATCTTTTTCCCTCAGTTACAGACTTAGCTATCTATATGGGAAGCATTCAGCATGCTTAAAGCACAGACTGGTGGACAGCACTGCGTCTGTGTCTAGCTCCAAGGTAGGACCAGATCTTAGTCCGGAGTTACCAGCACTGATTGCAAGCCTGGTTACTACCTTTGCTTTAAACGCCTCTGAGAATCAGGAGATGACTGTCTAATGTTTTGTTTTGCTATGCCTTCTGCTCTCCCTTGTGCTTCTCTGGATAGTGCTTGCACACAAACAAGCAGCCTCTTCTTCCTTAGTCTGTTCCCTGTGTCAGTGTGCCAATGCTGTGTTTTCAGAATGCATCTTCTGAAATGCCTTCCTAAGCCTGCAGCAGAGCAGCTCAAGTTGAGACAATTAAGCTCTACCAGGTCTGTCAGCCAAAAGCACGCCTCTTTTCACCAATCTCTTTACTGCTTTAAAGCATTTTTTACAAACTACTGCGTACAAGTGTGGGTGGGTGCAAATACAAGCACGTGGTCTGAAAAAATGAGCACATCTGTTTCTGTGCTGGTCTGTCAAACCATCTGCTTGCACTTGCACTGCCTGGTCCCAGTCCTGTGTGTAACTCAGGCACAACCAAAAATGTAGTATTTTAATTTTTTTTTAACCAAAATAACTGCTAAAATCCAGCAGTCACTGACATCCAGTGGTGGCTGAGCATAATTACAAATGTTTGTTTTCTAAAAGTCTTGTTTGCTACATGTGGAAACCCAAGATAAGATGAACACTTGCTTTGGAGACCTACAAAATGAAGACGAGACAACTGGAACACAACATTGCTAACATTTTGCTAGATGGGAGAGGGCAGTTACAGGAGATCCAGTATTGAAATCATTCCTATGTGTGCATAAAGGCGCTCTGGGTTCAGCAGCACTCCTATGTAATTTGGGAACAGCCCCAGATGGCAAATTGAGTTCTGCTTTAGGAAACTGCCTGAGACCAGAGCTGGAGTTTGTTGCCCCAGGCAGTTTGGAGCAGGATGAAATAAAGTCCTGAACACTGCTGATCCCTCCTTCCTGGCCCAGTAAAAGCACTGTGGGGGAGGGTGAGCACTTCAGACCCCTCAGTAAGGCTGAAATACCAATAAAATGGGTGATCTGAACTGAAGAGGACACCAAAGTTCCATTTAGGTTTAATGCATAGGATGATAGAATCATTACAGCTGGAAAAGATCTCTAGTTCAGCTGTCAACCCATCACCATTATGCCCACTAACCATGTCCCTCAGTGCCATATGTCCACATTTCTTGAAAACCTCCAGGGGATGGACACTCCTCCACTTCCCTGGGCAGCCTGTTCCAGTACACTGCCACTCTCTGAGAATAATTTTTTCCTAATATCCAACCTATTCCATTCATCACAGATAGTTAACAACTTATTTGTGGTTGGGGGATGGGGGAGCATAGTGTGTTTGTTACTCTGGTGCATTACTTGTTCCTAAATTCCTGTTTAGTCTTTTGCATGAGACCAATGCAACTGCTCAGAGATTGTTCTATTCTTCTTTTTCCACATAGCCACTCTGTCTGAGAGGACATCTCAAATATTCTTCCTCTCTTTTTTAGGATGGGATGCAACTGAAAAAAACTCTTAAATTTGATTTTTATTTCTGAAATTCTTTCAAGAGCCTTGGAGATGGAGGTGAGTATCAACTAGCATAAAATACTTCCAGTGCATCAAATCTTAATGGCTGCTGACATCACCATGATTCAAACCCTGGGCATTTGTAAACAGTTTGCAGAGAATACTGTGTAAGCAATAAGAGTTTGTTGCAAGGGCTCCAGTTCTTTCTGCAAGAAAGGCTTCATCTGCCTCTTCCCCTTTCATTTCCCATACTTTCTGTACTGTTTCACCCTCCTCCAACAGCATTTGCAGAGAGAATAATCCTCCAGCAGGTTTGCCAGTCACCACAGACACTCTTTGTTTTGAGTTCACAGACTCTTTTTTCTCCCTTCTGCCCCCATGGCTAGGGGTAGTTATCTGTTTTGCACTGGGTGGAGGCCAAACAGAGTCATTGCTGAAAGAGATGGAGCAAGGAGCAGTAACCCGCAGTCTGCAGCCCAGGAGCCCTCCCAGGACCAGCAGTGAGCAAGGGCAGGTGTCGAGAGCCATGTCATGCTCTTGGGGGACATTGCGGCAAAAATGACAGCGAACCAAGCTGTATCCAAGGAGATTAAGGAGCTGAGCTCACTCTGAGACTGAGACAAGTCTCCACACAGCATCACTAATAAAGAATTGTTCTGCCCGTAGCTGGGGAGAAAGCCAGAATCTCTTTTCTGATACTGAAATAAAGCAGCCCCCTTTTAGACCAGTCAGAAAAGCAATTGTTCATTCCTCAGGTCGAGCAGCACATGTGCAATCTCTTTGTTAAGTAGCTTTCTGCATTTTTGCTCCTTGGCTCCAGGCTGTAGCCTGTGGGCCTGCCAGCCCCGAGCGGCGGCCAGGAGCCCTGTGCTGCTCCTGCCCCACATGCACGGGAGGTGGGAGGGCAGCCCCTGCCCCCCAGATCAGCACCGAAATTCAGTGTGGCTCCTGTAGCTGTGGGGCGTGTAGAATCCCAGATTGTGGATGAAGAGCAATGCATAGGAGAGGGAGGGAACCTCCATGGCTGTTGCTACCCAGAGCAAAAATGGGCTGGAAGAGTTGGAGGACGCTTTTATTTCTAACATAATAACTATCAGCTTGCTTTACATAAACAAATCCAGACAGGAGGCTGAACTGTGAGGAAGAGCAGGGCAGATAGAGGGGAATTAAATTTGTTGCAAGCTAAAACCAGGGTCAGGTCTCCATGAGGTACTGAGATAACTTTGCTGTTGCCCTGATCACCTGCCTGCAGGGTGGAGGGACAGGAGCAAGCCACTGGGGAGACACAGGTGTCTTGGAAATACCTGCCTTATTCTAGTCTGTTTCTAGGATCTGAGAAGTTTAGTGTAACCACAATGTGGTCCCTAACTAACTTGCTGCATGCGAAGTCACCGTCTGCCTCTGCACTTTTGCTACATAACACCACCTTGTCAGCAGAGTATCATTTTACACTGTTTTGTATAGGCGTAAGGGCTTCAGCTACTTAGGCAGAGCAGAGGTGAGGGATAACAAGTCCTTCTCCCGTATCATTACCAGCATATAAAGAATTCTGGTCTGGAGGCAAGCAAGCAGCATTGCTCAATTCATTTCCGTTAGTAAATAAATGTGCTTCCACATTCACGGACAGCAAAGGACAGGAGGTATTGGCTCACAAGCTAGTCTGCGATTTTACCATGGCTGGCTAAAGGAGTTGGAAATAAGCGTTTTTCCACATGAGCTCTACTGAAACGTGAGCCTGGGAGCTCATCCAGCCAACAGCCATGGCTCATACCTTCCTGTACCTGCAATTCTTGGTCCCTCTGAGAGACGGTATTATCTGCCTGCTTGACAGCAGAAGTTCTTGGCTGAGCTGAGGGGATCTGCCTGGGAGCAAATCATATACCAGGGTTCAGAAACAGGCAATCCTTGTAGCTGGTGCTTCACTTTAACTGCAAGGATGATCCCAAGGTCCTGAGCATCTCTGGACAGAGGATAGGAATTGGGCTGACTGGCACCGTGTTCATGACCAGCAGCAGGGGCTAAAGGTAACTTTCTGTGGGGTTCTTCTTCCTAACAAAAACACACAACCAGTTCCTGTCTTTTGTAACCGCAAAAGCTTCTGCTCAGGTTCCCAGCTTGTATCACCTTAGGGAGATCTAAAAACGTCTTCTTCAGAATGAAAATATGGTTATTTAATATTTTTATGTAGAAGAAGAAAAAGTGAGTCTGCAAGTCCAGAGTACCAGCTTTTAAGCTGTACACCTAAACTAGAGAAGACATGCATTCAAGTCCCTACTCTGTATCAGGCAAAGGGTTTTTAAGTTTTTGCCTCTCCTATGGAGCAGGAGCAAAGCTGCTTGCTGACCATTGCCTGTTTTGAGCAGACCTACAGACACAGCTTGCAGCTCAGGTTTTCATTTTTGCTCTGGATAATCTTTACACAAAGCAGAGCAGTTCTCATGATAGACAACAAAAACGAGAGTAAGTAGAACCCAGCTCTCCTGGCAGCCAGGTCCTTGTTTGGGGATTTGTTGTGCAGACAAGCAACTTGAACTTTCCTCCTCCACATGTTAAATGAGTACTCTGCTCTACTGGGTTCTTCTGAAATATAGCTGTCTCTCTGTGATCAGAAATTCTATCGTGACCCCAAGAAAGCATCTCGTGCAGTCATTGTTTTTCTCCTGCTTTCTTGCTGGTCCTGATGAGCAGCATTAATGAAGACTTGGTGGTAAAAAGCATTCTATCCCTGCGTCCTTGTCAGGACCCCAAAACTTCTGGCTCAGAATTTGAAGCTTCAGTAGTTCCAAATTTTTCAGCAAACCAGGAACATCATCCCCACTGGAATTGGTCATCTTCTTTCCTGTTATGCTTTTAAAAAATCACCACTGATTTGCCTGAAAATCTGTGCACTGTTCACAGCACAGGGAATGATATCTTGCCTATGTTGGCCTCCAGAGCAGAAACTGGGAAACTTGTATGGGGAGGTTGAGACAGGGTTTTCTGTCCTCATTGCCTAGCTCAGAACAGGTTTCTGGCCAAAGCAGACCTGTGTGCAGTGCACCCTGCTACATACCATAGGACCAGTGGGAGTAGGACACTTCCCGTGCACCAAGATGTAGGGTTTGCCGTTCCAAGACTTTTGAGTGGTGGGTTGGTGGGTCTAACCAGTGCATGGTTGGCACACCCCTGATGTCCTCAGTGTTCAGTGGATGAAATTTACCTTGGAACGAATAATCTTATTTCTTCCAAAATTTTCACTCATGTTCCTAATTATTTTGGATTGATATCTATTGTGTTGCTTTTTCTTTCTCTCTTCTTTATTATATTTTGTCAAACAAATAAGGTGAGTGGGAGAAATTCCTCAGCTTACTATTTGTGACCCAAGGCTGGGGCTAGATTTGTAGAATGTGCAATGAGAAGGACCATCCCTACTGGCTCACAGTCATGGACACACATGTGACTGAAGGCGGAACTACATTTTTTCTGCCTTATATTGAGCTGCATTTGGGAGGAGGGAAGGAAAGCAAAAGGATCCTCCATCTAAGGACTAGGAGTTTTAGTTTTGTTTTTGTTTTGTTTTCCTTGATGTAAAAATTTTCTTTCTTACATGAATGATTACAGTATTACCGTGTGAGAGACAGCTTTGGGGTTCTCCAGGCTTGAGCTCTGTGGGGTGACTTCATGGGCAGCCTTCAAGAGGTCTCAGTGGCTTAGCGTGCTTAACTTCTTCAGTGTACTAACCTGTGTCCACTGGCTAGTCTTTTATGAAGCATTTAATTCTGTAGTTTTAGAACTGTTGAAAAAGCAAATGGAAGATTTATAACAACATTTGCTAACTCTAGGCCAACTGGTTTGGCACAGGAAAGAGCTATGTTTTTCAGAACAGCTTTTCAACATTCCACTGTTAGCTAAAATGTATGAAAATTACAGTTTTGAAATGACCAGATGTTTTTGCCGAGAAAGAAATAGATGACCTGAAAGGGGAAGATGAGGCCTGAACTCAGGCTTCTATGCTACAACTGTCAACTTCTCAGCTAATGGATGACCTACTACCATCTAAAACTACTAAATTTGTGTGATTAATGCTGCTAAATTGCAGCCACAGTATATTTATAATTTTCTCTGTCAGCTTGATACCATTTGTGCAGCATCACTATAAAAGGTGAAGGAGAGAAAAGGCAATTAATCTGGTGTCCTTGTACAGAACAATATGGCATAGCTCTCCTCAAAGCAGAAGCTTTCAAGTGAAATAAACTAATGGTTTCATCTGTTTCATTTCCAGCTCTATTTTTTAAAATCAAGACCAGCAGAGCATTTCAGCTTTGTCTGTTTTTCTAGACAGAAACTGAGACTCAAAACTGTCTTGCTTTCAGCTTCAAATAGCTCACTACAACATGATCAACCAGGACTTTATTTATTTGACTTATCAAGAGCACAAGGATCTTATTTTGGCCACCCATAAGAGTCTAATTGGACTGGCTTGTGTTAAAAATCTGTGCTGGCTTGATGGGATGCTTCAAATGCTTTCCTTATTGCTCTTTTGAGCAGTTACCAGTCAAATGAGATTAAGAACAGAGAGAAAGACTTTGGAGAGAGATGTGATGGTGTTGGGTTGCAATCCTCCTGCTCTACTTTACAGCCATTGTTTAAGGCTCCCAAAAAAAATCCCATGATAGAGAGACTTTTTTCTCCTCTTCTCCTTGAAAGCAGAGAGCTGTTAAGGAGCACATTAGATGAAGCTTCATATGGTGGAGGAATTATTAAAACTATAATTACGACCTCATTCTCCTGTAAAAAGAAGCTGCTGGTTCCCCCACAAGACCCATCTGGCTGCTCCTGTGGCTGATTAACAGGGGTTTCCATGTTACCTCCCTTTCTATGTTGCTCAATAGCCACCCCCCAGATGGGTCCTTGTCCACACGGTGCAGCTCATCCATCCCCAGGCAGACCCAGCACCTTGCAGGATTGGCCCCAAAAAGCTGCTGCTTCTGCTTCTGAAAAATATCATCAGCTGGCTCTGCTCCTCTTCCAAGAGAGCTGACAAAAGAGCTATTTAAAAATCTGTTTGAAATTATGTATTCTCTGCTTTAGGGTTTGCTAAGCTCATTATAGAAGTGGAATGAAATTCCACAGCACATTTAACATTTTTATTGTTCTTATTTTCTGAGCTTTTCCAACCTAATAGAGAATGACTGATCCCACTGGTGATCCGAGAGGGAAAAGGTGTAGGAATCGCAGCAGGCTGAGCACCATAGCAATACTGTGACTACCAGTTTGGCTACTTCGTTCTGCAGGCTGATCCAAACAGGGATTATGGGGATTTCGTTTTCCATTTTTTAAGTTGAATGGGCCGGGACAAGAGCTTTTTACTGCATTTCTGAACAAGTCAGGGTATTTAGAAAAGCAGTAAAAATGGACTGCACCAGAGTTGGACTTTAAGCAATATAAAATCATTTACCACAGGAGATTCACTGTACAAAACCACCCAACTTCCCCTCTTTGATCCTTTAGTGGTCACTGATGACCTCTTGTCTTGCTCAGTTCCTCATAGCCTTCTGCAGGGAGCTATCCGGCCACTGTCTGGAAAGTAATGGGAAAATGCAGCCCTTCTGACTGCTAGGATGTATTAAAGTATGAGGGGTGTGTGGTGGCGCAGATCAAATCCGAATCAAACATAAGCCATAGCTTACATTCAAGTTGACCTTCACCTTCTGACGGGTTTGAAAATGATTGATTGCTTTTAATTTGCTTCCCTCCCTACCTCTCCCTATAGGTTCCTAATTAAGGGCAGAAGCAAAGGGAACAACTAATTGTTATCACCAGTTTGGATTTCCAGACTAAGAAACTTCAGTTCAGGGAAATGTTGTCCAAATGTTATGTTAAACTGACTCACAGCCAGGAATTTTCAACACTGTGCTCATTGCTAATCTATACGCTTCAAATCATGCACATTTTTCCCTTTTAGCACCTACAACTCCTGCCTGAAGACTGTTCAGCTCTTGACAAAAGCTTCTGCCGAAAGGCACTGTTTGTCTTTTCCACTACTGAGGGGAATGCAGGCACGGAAGCAGCAAGCCTCGCATTTCAAGAGCAATATCTAAATTTGGAGTGCTGGTTTGAAGTACCCACCGCTGTAGCCTGCTGCAGTCTTCGTTGATGTTTTTACAAAACCAAGGACCGAGTACCTCCAAGGTGTTAGCTTTTGTCACCCTCTCAATGCTATTGCTACTTCACTTAGGTAATTTGACTCATATACCTGTTGTTTAAAACGTCATTTTTCTATCCAAGCAAAGCAGTGTAACTGCAAAGGTCTTAATCAGGCATAGTTTTACAGAAGTTAAGGTTGTGTAAACAGACTGCTAGTTTTGAACATGCTACTGCCTGAGCAGGTGCTCAATGTGGGAGATTGAAAAGGGGAATCAAACATCTTGGTCTGGACCAGGCGAAGCACTGTGTCACTTCTGTGATTAAATGTCTACTGCAATTCCTGACAGACTGTGGGATAACACAGGCAGATGTGGCAAAGAACATTCATAAATCTGCTCCCAGAAGAGAGGAGAAGGCAACGTTGTCCTCTCTCCATGCTTTTCTCCCCATTGTTTGTAGCTTAGTGGTCAGGTCATCTGGCTCATGTTGTAAGGGCCAACTCCTGGATGGTTCCCAAGTTTGTTACTGCAAATTTTAGTTTTTCTTACAAGGAGTAATGGACTTACATATCAAGCAATTATTTTATAGATCTTTCTTTTAGGTTTTCTTGCAGCAGTCTGCTTCTCCTGCCTGTGTCTTGTCATGGAAATCACTCCAGTCCTAGCACTTGGGCACTCTGAACAGGCCAAAGCACTGAAGCCGTGTTTCTGTTTTGAGCACTAGCAATAACAACCTGGAAAGTCAGATATGATAATGACCATTTTTGTACTTAATTATATTTATCAGAAATCTACCAGATCAATACAATGGAAAACGCTATTTAGTATGTAGATGAGAATGGCATCAGAAAGACAATATACACCACCAGAAATCACATGTAATACTTTAGAACTACATTTCACTGTGGACTGCTTGTCCACAAGTGTGGAGAATTTCTCCTCAGAGGTTGAATCATGTGTGTCTGTGTGTATACATGCATATGAACACATACACAGATATAACTGTATGCTGACGTGTAAAAGCAGAGATCCTCTAAATTTTTTAATGATGTTTTCTAAAATTAATGTCAGTTATTCCTAACTGATGTAATGAATGAGAAAAAAAGAAGTTTAAGTCATTACCAGAATAATTCATTACTCTTCAGTGTTTCAAATACTGTCCATGGTTTTCAAAACCATTTAGTTAATTCTGACTGAAAAGCATAAATTCAGCCCCTTGTTCAGTACATCTGGAAGCTAACAGTAATAACACTGATATTGTAAAAAACAGTTACAAAGGAAGACTTTGACAGTGTACTCTGATTACTCTGTGTGGACAAGATTATATTTAAAGTAACACATGCATATATTATATATAATTAAAAAGTTGTATGCTAATGTATGTAAATGTAGATTGTGTAAAAATCTAAACCTTTTTCATAAGTTCTTTGAACAACCCATACAAACTTCAGCTGAGAGCTTGATCTCAGTCAATAAAAGAGATTTGTTCCTATTCTAAAGTAGGAAGTTTTCATAGTTCTCATTTCCAAACTTCTGCAAAGCCACGAATTACACCTAACAACTGTTATTCAGTAGTTATCCTTCAAGATTACTTTGTTTAAAAATCCAATTAAGCTTGCTAAGTGATAACAACAGTACCGCGTTAATAGTTCACATTACAATCGTGGTGGCATTTCTATCTGGAGGCTTGGGGAAGTTGCTGTTTTTTAATTTTATGTGTGATAAGTGAAATCAACCACATCCACAGCTGATTGTGATTCTCCAGAAGAAGAAGAGCTTCTTGCATCAACAAATGGAAGATTTGGGATATTTCTGGGCAGACAGTGTAAAGTTCATGTTAAATGTTAAGGGTAATTCCCTAATATTTAAGTAGTTGTGTTCTGTAAAGCAAGCAATCATTATGCACATTCTCCATATTAATTTTAATCCTTTAGATTACTTTTTAAATTATGTGTATGCATGTTCTCTGGTTTCAGTTTCCCTTCTTTTATGTTCAAAGTTCTCGACTGACTCATTCCCATAACGTGTTATTTTCTTCCTAAACAAAGGGCAAAGCATCATCCCTCCAAAAGCACTACAGGTCTTATTCCTGCTGGGCCAGAATCTCCCAAACCACGTACCCACCGTTGTGCTTTGTTTTGCCGGGACCCCAGCCGCAGGCAGCAGGGCTGGAGGTGACCCCACACACATGGGTCCCAGGCCGTCCTGGTGCTGTCCAAGGTGACAAGCACCTCCCGTGGTTCTGCCTCAAAGTTTGCACGATGACAAGACGCAGATGTGTGCTGCACCACTAGCATGACCAAGAAGTGCATGACTTAAACAGCACACCCTCCAGGGTTTTTGCAGCTCATGTAAAATTTGTGATAGGAATCTGTTCTTCAGTTTTAAAGGGTAGATGACCTGCATGGTTCAAAACTCCTCCTGAGCCTCTCTGGATCTCAATAGGCCCCCTCAGAAACATAAACGAAACAAAACAAAAATAATAGCCACCAAAATTAATATTTATATTTTAAAAACTCTACATGATTTTGGTCATTGCCTAATCAAAGGAAGTCAAAATCCACTTTACAATATTAGGCATTTCTTTAAACTTCAAAGAAACACTCCTCTGTGCTTTCCCAGTAAATACAGCAGGTTTTAAAGAAAAGTCATAGTTACCAGGGCACAAAAGTTGCATGTTTAGCTAAGAATGCATGCAGCCAAAGAGATCTGTTTCACAGAGAGGAAGAAAAAGAGATCTGTGTGAATGCACCTTCACTGTTTCAGGCAACATACAATAATTTCCCTTGTGAATAGCTATAAAGTTATTGTAGCATTAAAGCTGGATAGACCTACAGTAATGGTATTTCCTGACATTTCCAAATGTTAAAAGGTCAAGAAAAACAGTACGTATGGAAACAATCTCTAGTCATTACATTCTATAACATGAATTAAATAAACATTTCCTCTTTTTTCCCCCCTCTCCTGTCATTCAATGTAAAAATCTAAACTGTGTCACCAAAACAGTGTGAAACCAGAAAGAGCTTTAATTAAAGAATTCAATAAATGCAATCTATCCTGCTGCAGTCAGCTCTGCTTTTTCCTCACTTACTAAGGAGTTAATGGATTTCCAGAAGTAAGCACTGTGACAAAAACATTAATCTGTCCAGAAAAAAAAGACTTCAAAACATGGTGACACTAGCTTCTAGCAAAAGCCACCCACATCTACTCAGTGCAAAGGTGTGACTTATCTGACCTGACACTGCAGTCCTGAGGTATCTGCAGCCTGGAACAAGGAACAATCAGCATGACTTAGTGATGAGTTGCCAGTTAAAGCCTGATCCAGACTCTGTTGGTAGTGCTGCTCACCACAGGGGCCTTGACACTGCACAGTCCCCTTAGGCCCTCCTGCATGGTGAGGCTGAAGGACTCAGGACAGAAGGCAATTGTGGCAGATGCAGGGGGAGTGGAGATATGTTTTGGCTACAGAGAATGATTAATTGACCTGGTATGACATACTGCAGACCCCACTGTGTTCAGAATTGTATAGACATGGTGTGCAGCCTATGCAAAGAACTGCAATAACATGACAAAGTGACAGAGAACTTACTTTTATGAAAGTTCCTCAGCTAGGACATTGATGTTGCTTCCGTTTGGATTCCCTGAAGATCATTGCAGAAGAGTCAGCCTTCCTCTGGATCAGCCACAGAAGCTACTCAGCTTCAGTTTGGGCCTACATAGAGAAATCTGCCTCTATAATTTCTCTATTGTTTTGTATTTCCATTACCAACCCTTTCATACCTTGTTCTAGCCGTCACTGCTCCTGTATTCTGATTTTCCACCCTTGATTGACCTTGATTCATCTTAAGATGATGACAGCGTTCAGGTAAATACATCAGGAATATTTGAATTAAATGCAAGCATTCATCACAAACAGAATCCTCCATCAGAATTCAGAGCAGAGATTTGAGCTGAGAACAGCGGGACAGGAGCCTCAGGGCACTGCAAGAATCATTCTCATGCTGTAACAGTATCTGCCAACCAAAACCATGTGGTGTAGTGTGATTGCCTGGCAGACGGAGAGAGGCAACAGCACTCTGAGCCTCGAGCCAAAGAATCACTGATAACAAGCACCCTGCATGCTGGGTCTAAAGAAGCAAGCAGTCCTACTTAAACTCACTGATAGTGAGAAGCTTGGAAATGTCTTCTGCTGTTCATTTTTTAGTTTCTTGTGCTTTCTCTGCATCAGCAAAGTATCACATTGCACCAGAGAGACTCCTCATTCCATCAAGTCTTCTTTTCAGCAGAGAAGAACCTGGTAGAGTCTAAGTCAAAAGAGACTTCCAAGAAGGCTTCACCATCTCTGTGCTGCCCAAACTGCACCCCTCAGGGAGTACAACCCCACCAATAAGTTCTATTCCCAAAGTGCTATCCAGCTGTGTCTCTTGAGGAATACCACCAGTGTTGAAATAAAATAAAGGAGTGACTCAGCTTTGGTTCTGCTGGGAGACAGCTCACTACAGTTTCATCTTTCAGTTTCATCTCATTGGTCACATCCAGAGAACAGCATATTTGATGCTGAAATCTCACTTTGATTGGTTTTCTGCAGATCTAACAATAATTCCTCCTGCGGGTCTCTGCTTTCACCATTCGTGACATTTCTCTTATCTCACACCTGAAATGGGCTGAGAAACTGACTCCCATGCTGAAGTTATTCACCATGTTGGCTTTAGCACTTCTCGTTCTTCTACATATCCTAAAAATTATCTCCAAATACTTTTCCATACACAGCAAAAGCACAAATTCAAATAGTGGCTGCATTGTGCAGGACCCTCTCTGCTCTGGAGCAAATTTTTTTAGAAGACAATCACAGAATTGTTTGAGTTGGAAGGGATCCTTAAAAGCCATCTGGTCCAACCCCCCTGCAATGAACGTGGACACCAACAGCTCGATCAGGTGCTCAGAGCTCCTTCCAGCCTGACCTTGAGTATCTCCAGGGATGGGGGCAACCACCACCTCTCTGGGCAACCTGTGCCAGTGCCTCAGCACACTAAGGTTAAAAAACTTCTTCCTTACATCCAGTCTAAATCTCCCCTCTTTTAGTTTGAAACTATTTCCAATTGTTCTGTCACAGCAGACCCTGCTGAAGAGTCTGTCCCCTTTTTTCTTACAGCCCCCCTGTAGATACTGAGAGGCTGCTCTCAGCTCTCCCCGGAGCCTTCTCTTCTCCAGGCTGCACAGCCTCAGCTCTCTCATCCTGTCTTCATGGGTCAGGTGTTCCATCCCTTGGATCATTTTGGTGATCCTCGTAAACATCTGGACAGAGGCATTCTTACTGTCTGGGCCCACGACTTTCAGAAGCACAGTAGCACACAGTCAGTCTGTGTGCAGAGCATGACAATTCCTCACCTTTCGCCAGATGCATCCTCATGCACATTATGGAAAAGTCAAGTCTGGTAATGTAACAGTGCTAAGCATAAACTGCTAGTTAGATCTTCAAACACACCCAATATTGCACAGTTTAGGGAAAGATGCATGAGGCTCTGAGGACAGATTAGGGTCAACTGCAGGAAGTTCCATCCCAAACATTCTTTCCAGGATTTGGACCCAGAATGAATACGGTAGGAAAACCCTCCCTAATAAGTCAAGCTCTTTCTTCTTTCACTAAATAAAACAAACATTTTTCTAACCTGTATTGTTTCTGGCTCTGCTCGCCGCTCAGCCCCTTTCTACAACTACAAAATTCCTCACTGGGAGTTTGGCAGAGGGAGTATGATCTATAGCGTGACCTTGTAATTCAGTGCACTGCTGTCATTCTGTATAATGCACTGTAAAGCATAGCTTTTATTGGAAATGAAATTGCACAAACAAACACTCTTACTTTAATGTGAAGTAAAACATTTTGCATTACAAATGTGCAGATTCAAGTTGGGAGAAATTAGCTACCAGAGAGCCAAAAATCAAGCAGCAATGCGCCTATATTATTTTGATCTTTTTAAAATGCAGCCAGTGTCTAATAAATACTGTTTCATTTTCACAGCCCTTTGTTATGGGGAAGATTTGTCTGCACACTGCAAAGAGCTGACGGGGATTAACCCCTCCTCTGGGGCTCTCCTCTTCCATCTGAGCTGCAGCCCCACTCCAGGCCGTCACTGCTCATGGGAAGTTGGGAGAAGCACAGCAGATCCAGACCTGCAAAGCCAATCAAAGATGAGTTGTGCTTCAGTTATTTAAAAGCACTCTTTGTCTCCACCATGGTAGCCCTACTTTTCTTACATATACTGGCTGACAGTTTGTTGAAAAACTATCCAGCTAATGCATGCACTCTAACACATGCTCTAATTTTGCGCTTTTCAGACCATTATTAACTGAGCCATCACCGTTTGTTCAGCATTCAAGGCTGGCTGCCTCCAGAGCTCTTAAAAAGCACTTGGGCAAAATTCACAGGCATCAGCCTTGCATACCATACAGCATGAGAGGTGACAGTAACAATTATGTGTCTGGAAGGAGACGCCCCAACCAGCTACAGACAGTTAGCTAATATTATTCCAATGTGTCACTCAGGGAGGATAAATCTGCCCTGGTCGTCAACTGTGTGAAATGCTTGGATCATTCAGCTAACTCTGGCAGTATCTTGCCGGTTGGGTTGGTTTTTGGTAATAGGCTCTCAGTCTTTTAGTCAGATGTTTGTGCCAGGACTCTCACCCACGGAAAATATCACTGCCTTCTGAAGGACCGCGGTGCTCGTCTTAGCGGCCCCGGCCCTCAACCTGCTGCACAGCATGCCAACCCTGGGGAGCTTGTTTGCTTCAGAAAATACACCCCACCACAAAAACAAGGGCGAACGTAATGAAAAACACAGAGCCATGGGATAGCAAGTACAGCTGCTTTTGCCTTCCTCCATTACTTGAAGGCCATCCCTGCAATATGGATCTCATTAATGGCTCAGAGACAACATTGCAGAATTACAAGTTCAAGATGTTATTGGAAAAGCCACCCCATGACTCTTTTTATGTCTTTTTTCTTCTTTTAAATCATCTTTAAAACCAACTTTTAAAAAGTGATTATTTGGTGCATTGTAACGCTGCCAGCAAGTGGGTTGCAAGTGAGCATCTGCACACACACAGACACAATGGACAGCACAGACACTCTCCACAGCTTTCCACTAAACAGAAGGAAAAAGAAAAGAAAATAATGGTACGTAATCTGAGTTTGAGCAGCAGCAGAGCTCATCTCCCAGCTGAAAGGTGCTGGATCAGAGTCAGTCACTTCATCTGTGTGATATACACAAACTGATGGAGCCTTGAGTCTCCGTTCATAGGTCTCTACAAAATCACACTTACAATTATTTCACAGCGTAATCATATTTGAAAGTCAGCTACTATAACAACAAATTCCAGTGGTATCAGGCAGCCTGATAAAATACCACCTTCTTATGGAGAAATCATAGAATCACAGAATCATTTGAGCTGGAAGAGATCCTTAAAAGCCATCTGGTCCAACTCCCCTGCAACGAACAAGGTCACCTACACCATATCCGGTGCTCAGATCCCTGTCCAGCCTGACTTTGAGTGTCTCCACGGACAGAGCAACCACCACCTCTCTGAGCAACCTGTACCAGTGCCTCACCACCTTTAGTTAAAAAATGTTTTTCTTATATTCAATCTAAATCTCCCCCTTCTAGTTTTAATCCATTTTCCTTTGTCCTATTCCAACACACTATACTGAAGAGTGTCCCCTTACAGCCCCCGTGTAGGTACTGAAAGGCCACTCTCAGGTCTCCCTGCAGCCTTCTCTTCAACAGGTCATACAGCCCCAGCTCTCTCAGCCTGTCCTCATAAGAGAGCGTTCCATCTCTGGGATTATTTTTGTGGCCCTTCTCTGTATGAACTCCAACAGGTCTGTGCCTCACCCAACTCCATGCACAAAGTCTGGAGGAGATACTGCTGGAGATCATGTTTCTCCATCATTTGTGATGAGTTGCCCTCAGCCATCCTGACACTGACTTCTAAAGAAAACACTGAATATTTAAAGTCTGCTTAGGTCTTCTCACACCTCCAGTGCAAGCGCATTAAACTCATCCCTTCAGCTTTGTGTTAGACATGCTTTGCCAGATTATTTTTTAATTGCTTTTGTGTGTGTGTGCAAATCCCAAGGCATATGTGCAAATAAGGATTCCTGTCCCATGCCAATCTGGGCACATGCCTCGTTTACATGCTCATTTAAAAATGTGAGTCTTGTCATTTCAATCTGTTACAGTAATTTAGCTCTAATGTGGAACTGATGCCAGAGTTTTGAAGGGTTATTTTTCCTCTCCATGAACAAACTGCTCTACTGAGTGGTTACATTCCTACTTAATGGCATGAAGCCACTTAAAAGAGTTAACCTCCTCCATGCAAATGTTAACAATTTTCTGGTAATAGTATTCCACTAAAAATAAAATAAAATAGAAAATCGAGTGCTGTTGTTACAGAAGCAAATGGGTACCCTGAGCCATGGCACGGTGGCAGAGTGCTGTTCTGCTCACATCTGTGTCACAGAAAGATGTGAGAACAGCCACATTGCTCTGGGTGAATTTGCAAGGGTGTACAGACAGCTCCGTATAACTGTCTCTCACAATATTGCCCATTTTTTCCCTCTGCACAGCATCATAGAGAGCATCACAGGAATCCAGTGCTATCTACTATTGCACAGCAGCGGTCTCAGAGGCAGGTAGACAATTGCAAGGCCAAAGCTGAGGCCCAGAGCATACCAGAGTAAGCAATGTGCTGGCAGCTGGGTGCCACGTCAGAAGACCTCAGTCCTGAGATGTACAACTTCATCTCGCAGATGCTGAGCTGAGTGGCCAGAGCAGTTGTCTTCAATTATGGGAAGAGCCAAAGGGTGGAGGGAAGCAAAGAGGGTAACCAGAACTGGATGCTGCTCTGCCAGCTCCTGAAAGTTTATATGTTTATTCATCTAGTCAGTCACCAAAACACCAAGCTTTTTCAAGAGAAAGCCAGACTTTGTATATGTCTGCATGCAGTACAAGTGTACAAACTAATCTTCCTCCAAGATAGCAGTTAGCTGCAGTGGATGGCTGCATTTCTGATGTTTGTTATAATAATACCCTTCTGGCCACAGACCAGGAATCTGGCATATGGACTGAGGCAGTCAGAATTTCCCAAAAATTATCATCACGACTAACTCAGTGATTATTTTCTGCACAGCACCCGAGTATGTGCTTTGTAGCACACACTGTCCCCATCCTAAATGCAAATACTCCTGTTCTAAATGTCACTCATCAGGAGAGAGGACATCTGGGCAGGGAAGGTTTGGGGTCAGAAATTATATAATCTATAACAGAAAGACCATATTTCTGCTCAGTAAACACTGGCACGTCTTAAGGAAATAATGATTAGATGCTGAAAAGCTTTTCTTTCTTCTTTGTGGAACGATTTATTCTAGCTATGCTCTTCACATTGAAATATACTGTATATGAAGCAAGTGACAGGCAGGGAACATTAGCTCAGAGGAGACTCAGCACACCCACATCTCCACTATCTGCCTTCAGAACCCCCTCATACAAAATGTTCCTTGGAGGCACGGACAGTGCCACTGCCAATGTGAAATTAGACTGTTTTAACTCCAGCCCTATGAGATTACCATCCCGCTCCCCTTCACACACAGCACAGCACAGCACAACCAACTCCCAGAGCTCTGCCTCCCCGTTGGCACATCTGTCCCCATACACCATCGTTGTCACCCCCCAGAGGGGCTCTGCTGCCGCCCTCCTCAGCACAGAGCTGCCAGCAGGCACCTGCTGTGCAGGGCACACAGAGAAGCCAGGCTAAACAACACTGGATATGCCCATGGGATCTGTCTTGCCATGCAAGGGCAAGTCTCAGTGTAGGCACTCATGCATCTGATGATTAATGGTTTTCCCTTTGCTGTATCAGGTCTGGTTTAAGTTGTAGATATCAATAGTTGACACTGCCCTTTTGTTTATAGTCTAAACCACCTTGAAGACTCTGGGTGGCATTAAATAACAAAGCAGCTATGTGCAATAAAATAAATGCTTTGTATACACTAGCAGAATAGCATTCTTTGCATGGCTGGAATCCCAAATAAAGCATGAATAAGGAGCTGCACAACACCTTGGGACAGAACAAATCTGAGCCAGACAGACCACGGGTTCCTGGCCTTCCAGCATGTAAGAAGCTGGTAACAACATTTGTTATAACTCACAGGAGAACTTCTCCTCCCTTGACTAAAAGAGTAAATCAGAAAAATTCATGGCATCATATGCAAATAGGGATAGGACTTGCACAGAACAGTGGGAATGCAGTGTAAGGCTCTCTGAAATGCAAAACTTTAAATGTGGACTCAAAGGAGAGGTGTGATTAATTTTGCTACCCATTCTGGCAAAAAAAAAAAAAAAAAAAGAAAAGAAACGGTAACAAACTGTAGCCAAGAGAGATCTATGGAGCATGTCTGAATATCCATCACATGCTACAGCATGTGGCAAACTGTGCTGGTGGTTCACACCTCCTGCTGGATGGAGGTCTTTTCTTCACCCTTCAGAAGTTTCAAAACATGCTCTTCTGAATCAATACTTTGTGAAAATGATTCCCCCGTACACACAGTGCTGCAGTCACCATGGCATATACCAAAAGCTTGCATCAGCCACATGCTCCGTGTTCATCAGAGTATGCTGTTTAGTATCAATGGCTTCCCAAAGAGAGCGCTATCTGGAAAGAAAAGCAGTTACATAGGTGACAGTTTTTCTTTCAGACCAATGAATGCCATACACTGAAGGTTGCTGCTACTACCAAATTGTTCACATCTGCAGCTCTGTATAGTAACACCACCACTGGTGGAGTTCAAGAGAGATTTAAAAGCAGCAGGCAAAATCCCAGCCAAACAGATATTTTATCTTACTAAAGGTAGAACTTGGTACGCTGAGTTTTGCTTTTCTCAACTAACTTCTACTCTTAGTGAAGCACCCGGGAGATAAAAATCACAACAGATTGTTCACAAGACAGCTGTCAAAGACTCTTATTTTTTCTGAAAACTTAGAGACAGCCTGTAATTAGATAAATTAACATAATATTTTTATGTCACTGTGGATAATTTTTCTACCTCTGACATTGATGAAGACTTTGAGTAACTACTACATAATTTATACCTGCTTCAGGTATAAACCTGCTGGCTTGCCAGAACTTAAACTGTTCCTAGAAATAGCATTGATTTCTCCCTTTTGCTCTGTCCTCTCCTATTTGTCACCTGAAAATCTGGTTTGGAATAGTTAGCATATAGATCTGTAAGAGTCATATGTGGTCAAACAAAGAACGTGGCCTTTAGAATATATATTTGAAGTACTGTCCCAAAATAATAAGTCGTATTTATTTACTTAAAATCTGTCTCACGCATGCAAAGTATCAAGAGTCATTTGAAAATTTAAGATTCATAATAAAGTTCTGAACAAGAAAAATAAAGGCCATGAACATACGCTTACGACCACTCTATAATTATCAACAAGGCTTTCTTTATGAAACGGCATGTTTCTCTTAGTTGCTGCTTTAGTTAAATCCACACAGGACTACAGAAAGGGAAACATCTCAGTTCCTGTATAAAATACAATCTTTTCCCTCGAAGGGCAAGAGGAAAATCATGATGCATAAGAATTCTTTAATATATTTGCCTTTAGAGTTTATTGACTTTACTTCTACTGGTATTTTACCATGTAGGAATAACATTTAGTTACCCAAACTGAATCCTTGCTGACTTAAAAACCCATCCATTCAGAGACGTTTTTGAACAAGTTGTATTAATTTAAGCAGCATGAAGCTCGCTGGGCAGAGCGCACTGGGTCAGCCAGCTGTAGTTTGAAGGTTTTCTTTCTTGAATAATAAAGCCTAAAAATGTGTGCTATAAATCAGGATCCAGTGAGTGAAAGGTGGAGCAAACACCCCTCTGGGATCAAGTTAGATCAAGTTAGTACTTGAATTTGTATCATCTTAGAATATCTTCCAAATTTATTTATGAGGTAGCTGACTGATTTTATCTCATTCATGCGTGGCTGCTGTCCAACTCTACCTATGTCAGGCACTCCAAGCTGCCTATATCCAAGCGGCAGCAGCTCATGCTGCATTGGGAAGAGGCTACCATTCACGGGTATGGTTTTGATTTTGGAAGAGTGAGCTGTCTGTCTTTATCATGGATTAAGGTATCCTGCAAGGTACGCATACGCTGTGCTCCCGAGCAGCCCCACTGCCAGGCCCTCCATCTGGTTCCCATAACGCTCCCCAGCTACATTTCATCTCATAAGCTGGGGAGACGACACAAGATTAAAAGCAGGCCCAAGGGTGATGGATTTCAGGAGTCGGGGCAGGTATTCTAATTATGTAACACATGTAGTCATTTCTGGTACATAAATTGGCTTCTTACCGGCACGTATTTTATTGGTACCAATCTCTCAAAGAACAGGCACTTTAAACAACATCACCCTGTACGGATTCAAGAAGAGGAAGAAAACTCTTGTGTTTTGTCCATTCCATCTGGCCTTTAAATGCCTTAAAACACCAGGAGACCATCAGGCAGCACCCTTAGCACTTGCAGCTGTGAAGATCAGACGCATGATGCAGGACTCACCATTCCAGAGAGCCACTGTATCCATCTCTCAAGACCCACATGGCAACACTGCTCACCTCTACAACTTCCTGAAAGGAAGTTGTGGTGAAGTGGGGTTTGGCCTCTTCTCACAGGTAACAGCAATAGGATAAAAGGAAACAGCCTCGTTCCAGGACAGGAGGCTCAGGTAAGATACTAGAAAAAATTTCTTCTCAGAAAGAATGGTACAGGCTGCCCAGGGAGGTGGTGGAGTCACTGTCCCTGGAGGTGTTCAAGAAATGTGTAGATGTGGCATTGAGGGACGTGGCAATTGGGCAAGGTGGAGGTGAGCTGACAGATATAGTGGTCTTTTCCAACCATAATGATTCTGTGTTCCCAAAGCTCACACCAACACTCAGTGTTGAGTGGGATTCTGGAGCTGCAAGATCGCTAATTGGCAGTTTCTATTACAGCTCTGGGGACATTTTTACCCCCAAAATCTGATTTAGCATTGCTGTAGGCACTGTTTCAAGAGAGAAGCCATACAGCAAGCATTACACTTGCTTAGCAATATCTTTACAAGTATTGGTTGAAGGTACTTCCATTGTTTTTGAAATAAAAATGATTTATTTAGGCCCATGTTCAGGAATATCATTCAGCTATAAGTTTAAATAAAATAAGCTAGAAGCAGAATAAAATAAATCATCAGAAGTATACTGAAATATCTGGCAAGGAAAGTTTCTGAACTCGTTTCAGTGGATTTCTGACACAGCAAACACACAGCAGAATTAATGGGCATCCCAATGCAAGGAACCACATGGCTGTTCAGTAAATAAGAGGTTAACAGCATTTCAGAGTTGAAAACTGACAAATATAAAGTGTAACTCCCCCAAAACCGAAACATAGTTTGCTAGAAATGGTGCAAGGCAAGGTAATGGTGCAAGCTGTTTCCCTATCCTAACAAAGCATCAACCTTTCAACCTATCAAGCCCGGCAGATAACTGGCTTATCAGGCAGAACACTGAATTTGTAGTCATTTTGCTGCAAGTCAGCACCTAGTGCTGGTGTCATGTCAGGACCTTGTCCCAGGATCACTCATGTGTAGCAAGACCCTCCCAGGCTGGACACATGCCTCCACAATGGACACCAAAGCCATCAGTCAGCTCCAAGGCTTCTTTTTCTTCAGCAAACACCGTGAAGCAGCAAACTGCTGCTGTGATACAAAGAGGCCCTGGAACCTCCCCAGGTTTCCTCCACCTCAACAGGAAGATAGTTGGGAGCAGACTTCTTGGATACTTCACTCACTCTTCAAACCAGTGGGTCAACAGAGTACCTGCATGTTTGGGATGAACCCTGTTTCTCCCAAAAAGGAATTCATAATGTCCACCTGTTTGACATCAAAGGAACATTTCACAGATCTCACTATTTAACCAAATTTACCTTACAGGATACGTTTTTCTTATCCCCCAGAAGAGCACAACTCCAAGACTGTCGAAAAGTTCAGCAGGGGATGGCATTATACCGCCTCTGTGTGCACTGCAGCCCTGTATTTATGTATGCATTTAGTTACAAATTATTTCCACAGCCGGTTTTCTTTTTCAGCAGCCTGTGTGAATTCTTTCAGGATGACATTAAATCATTCAGCTGCACCCATTGTGTTGGACTGAATATAGCACAGACCAAAGGACATACAGGCTGAGTGCCACACCGTCTCTCAGGAATTACATGCTTCCTAGAAGTAAATTATGGTGTGTCATAACACAAAAATATTGTCACGAACTATTTGTGGCTAAACACCAAAACAAAGTAATATGTGGTAACATCTGACACACAATTGACTTAAAGACATTTGCTCTAAGGAATTAGTTGCTAACCAAAATGGTTGCCATTAACATGTTCTGTAACAGAACTTCGCAGAAAGGCAAAGCATAGCAGCTCTTGTGGCCACAAGAAGCCCCATCTTTAGCTTGCACAGAGCTCGGCCAACGTTTGTCCCATCCACCCCACCCAAGCAATGGGAGCCAGAGCCTCCATGCTGCACTCCAGCTCCACGCTGATCTGTACAGAACCCAGCACTCCCCATACGCTCCAAACTCCTCTCATTTACTTTTCCATTTCTTTTCACCCCATTTGTTTCCCCAAGCCCTCTGGAGCCATCCTGACCAGAGCCCCTGGATGCTATTGCAATACAAATAACTTGAGGTGAAAAGGGCTCCATTCTGAAAATGGAAGTTGTTGGATTCTTGGAAAGAATCTGAACCTTTCTAGAATAAATAAAACATATTATATGTTATTCAAACAACTCACTTTCATCTCTCTTTTTATTTCCTTAAAGTTAATTGGAAAGAAAGAAAGAAANAAGTTAATTGGAAAGAAAGAAAGAAAGAAAGAAGTCACCAGGACACATTCCAGGAGTCTCCTTGGTATAAATCAGGCAGCACACACTGCAGACCAGTAACAATGAAATGACCCCTTAAAATATTGTGCTTCCTGCCAAGCATAACTTCTCCAAACTCTTTAAGCTTTACCATTGGCCAAAATCTGAGAGCTGAAAGCCTGTCTTTTCCTAGTTGAAATTGAGGCACAATTCAGAGAATGGAAAAGGAGTGAAAGCAACCCATCTCTGTCACTGTCTGCAGTAGAAAAGCAGGTCCAAGAGCTAAGGAAGAGCAACTCTCAGCTTTTAAGCCCCTGAACTCTGAGATGGGATTAGACCATCAGAACCTCCCCACTGGGAACTGGGGTGCCTCTCTTTCCCAGCACACCCGTGGGACCATGCATACTTGTTGTGATTGACCCATTCACTTCCAGACAGGATGCAGTCAGAGTGACAGAAGCAAGTGAGAGGACAGAGGAGCGAGGTAGGAAGGGCTCGTGAGGGACTCGTCCACACTGCTCCGTCAACACAGAAATCAAAACCACAAAGTCCAGCAGTTCTATTCAATCGTGAACGGAAGACAAATACCACTGAGTTTTTCTCCTCCCACTCTTCAAGCTCACAACTGATTCCACAATGCCGGTGATGGATGGAAGCTAGAGGACCACAGGGAACACAAGCAGTGACTAACAGGAGGCAGTAAATGGGAAAAGCCAAAAGGAGGTTTCTTTTAGCTCCTCCCACATTACCCAGTCATTCAAAACAAGAAAAACCACTAAGAAAACAATCCATAATTTACTCTTAAATAGAACCTACTGTTAAAGCAAATAGTCATAAACTGCTCTGATTAAGTATTAGGTATGCATCTGCAGAAGAAAAAATGCATCAGAAGAGTAGAAGACAACATGCATCCACCACACAACAGTGAACATTACCAAGAACATGGAACACACTCAGAAAGGGCAATAGAATACCTGAGACATGAAATTCTTCATGTCAAAGGATTTCAGAAAATAGCTCATCTCCAAGATATTTTCTTTCAGCCACTTTCTGTGAGACAAATAATAGCCCTCTCCACAATCCCTTCCTTCAGAACAGAGCACGTTTGGTTTCACTGCAGCATTAAACAGATATGTTTTGCAAGGAAAAAACCCCCACTGTTCTTCTACCTCTCCTGCTCGCAGACCTCAGGTAGCTTTGGGCAGTTCTTAAAACAGTCACACTCAAAAAGAAAACCTAAAATGGAACAAACAACGGTGTCACTTTCCCCTGCATTCTGCACACTGGACTGCTGCGAATGTTGAAGTGCCATCAGCTACACGTGGCTCCTGCAGCTTGCTTTATAGTATCTCTGCTTGTATTTATATTTACACATTTATGTCAATATGTATTTGTTAAAAAAAAAATCCCATTTATCATATATCTTATGTATATACACACACATATACATAACTCTACATGTAAAATCACCACTGCACTAATCAACAGGAAATGTTTTACCACGTGCAGCAAGGTTCCTGACTAGCAGTCAGGACAGTCACATAAGGCACAGACCAAGTGAACAGACACAAAGCCCACGAGGAAGGAACAGGTTCCTGCAGCCGCCCTTTCACTCTGCCTTGCAGAGTCGTTCACAAAATAAGCTGCTGCCATCTTATGGAAGAGGCTTTGAAAAGCATTTGGCCTAAAAGCTATACCCATTTTGCTGCTTTTCTCATGTCATTTGGCTTAACACATAATTAATAAAGACATTAAATTGGGGAAAAAAAAAAAAAAGGAAAAAAATCCTATTCATCTGCCTACTGTGGTGAATTCTGCTTTGTGGAAGTCACTTTGTTCTGATTCTCCCATATTTCTCAGAGCACCCAGGAAGTCAGAGGGAGCAGTGCACTGTGACGGGGCAGTATGCAGCCAGGCAGCGATGGCCCACATTGCCTCACTGTGCCACCCAAAAAAAGCCAACTGGGGCCCATCAGCCTTTGCAGGATAAAGTCATCACTTCTACTCTGTCTTTAGCAAGCCATTCTCTGTGTTCCATCTCCAGCCTTCTCTGCACAGCCAACTGGAACCAGTTTAACTAAAAGTAATTTTTAACATGCTTATTAGGATATGCAAGAGTATTCCAGCTAAGCCTGAAGCCAGCACATACACCAGGCTGTAATTTCTCCATCTGTATGGCACAAAGAGCTGCATATGCAGGACTGCAGGGAGCTGTGCTGGGATAATTTGTGTACCATCTCAAATGGAAGCTTCTGTGTCACAGCAGGATAGAAAAGCAAGACCTCAGAAAAGGAGTGCCCATGAGAGAAAAGTGGGCAGGAAGGCTAAGGTATTGGTTGGCATTTAAATGTTCACTACTGTGTCATAACATAAGCACAATATTGTGAGAGTGTTGCACTCACACAAATGCATTTTTTTGACTAAGTAGAGAAGTTGCAGTGTTGCACTGCTAACCAAAAAGGCAAGTAGGAAAACCTGGACCACAGGCGACCTATATACAAGTAAGCCCCAAACAGTGCAGTAGAAAAATGATACAGAACTCCATTAATAAAGAATAAAAGCATATTTTAATTACTGTGCTGCTAAGAGGCATGAACTGGAGAGCAGAACTACAGCTGGAACAAAGAGGATTGCAAGAGGCAATCCTTCAGAACTGCATGGAACTGTACCAAATGGGTTGGGTAAGGGACAAGTGGTGCGTGAGCCTAGTCAAAAGCCCAAGCCTTAAACTAACTGAGGTTGGCCAGAAAGTAGAATAGCTGGAAAATTAAACATTTTTAAACACTGTTTATTAGGCATAGGTCTCATCAGGAAAATATTTTCCTTCTTTAGGGAAAGTGCAATGTAAGCAGTAAGAAAAATGATGCAGATTTTCAAGGAGTTTGACCCTTCATCATCATCAGGTAGTCTAAAGAAAAATCGCACACTACACAATATTAGTAAATGCTACGTCTACTGCAAGAGCATATTCATCCAACACATCATCTCTACATCATTCTAAGATCAAACATCTCTGAGGTCTGCTCTAATCCAGAGAAGTAATGGTGTCCCTGCTTACAACAAACCACACTGAAATAAGTACTGTACACAGCCACACCTGGGTACACAAACTAATGGCTCCTGGGTCAAGCAATAATCCCTTTTTTCCCCTCTACTCCAAGTGTCACTATATGAAGTTTATTATATACAGCATCACCAAGTTTTTAAGAAGCCACCAATACCACACTGGAGGAAAAGAACCACTTGACTTCATGTCTGCACCAGATGTGGCCTCAGGCCCATCAGTTCAAGCTGGTTTCTTTGTCCTTGGCAGATTTCACATAAAAATTTGTAGCCAAATACTCAAAAGTGTGTTTGCCACCTAACCACCTAAATGCTTCTGCAGAAATGAACACGTCTTGCTGTGACTTAGCAACTCTACTCATCTCAGAGTGCTACAGAGAGCAAACGATCTGGAGAGCTCCATACTACATCGATGCAGAGCTAAAGACCATCCATTTATCTCAGCATCTTCTTCCTCTTTTATCAGTTTGCAAAGTCTAGTTTTGTGCCACTTCTTAGTTACACCTATAAATATCTTATTACAATGTTCACATTGGTCATATTAAAAAAATCATATTAAATAAAAATTCCAGCACCTTCACTGCCCCTTATTAACTGAGAAATATAAAATTTCAGTAAAGAAAGAGACTGTGGTTTCAAGGGCCCACTTAGTCCCTAATCAGAGCATAAAGGAAAGATTTTATATACATAAATGTAAAGATATGAAAAACACATTGACTTTTGTCTTTTTAAACTTCTCTAACAGGCTCCTCCAAGCAGTTCCATTTAAACTGGTTTTTCTATGGTGCACAGTGTTTTTTTTGGCAAATTTGGAGGACTGAGCTTTGTGATAAAAGTAAATTGCACCAAAAAAACAAAACAGGATTAGGAGATTTGACAGGAGTTCATAAAACTCAGTTGCACACAAGTAAAAGGCAAATTTTTCAATAGGTCATTTTAAAGATAAAAGCTCTTTTGAGGAAAGAGTTTTGCTTGGTAGCAAACTCCTCTAACTATGACAAAGCCTACAGGAAAGCCCATGTGGGAGGCAGAGCTCATAGAAAATGAGAACATACAAATTCACAGCTTAAATGCATTTTACACATGATTTGCTGTCATTTTTCACCTGATGCACACACACCCTTGAGCAATGACACAGTCCTACAAATGGACTTTGCTGACAATTTGTCTTGCAAGCAATTAGGGTTGGAAGAAGCAGAAAAATAGATGGGATCTTTAACCTCACAGGGCTACTTTTCTTCATTTGTTCCTCTTCCCAATTTGCTCCCTCACTTCTCCATATTGGTCACGCCATACAAGTGTCTGGGGATCTTTGCAAAGACGGATGCAGAAGACTTGGCCCATGCTGCACATGTAGGACAGGTTGCCAAAGGTTGCAGCAGCTGTGGAGTCATCAAGCAACTGCTCAGGACAAAGCATAAGGGCAGAAAAATAAAACATGAACGTAAACAACTGATGTTTTATGATTTTCGGTTGTATGACTTACTTGCATAGAAAAAACACTCAACACCTGACCAAGAAATCAGGGGCTCTTCACCACTTGTTTTCCCTGCGTGTATTTCCACCTTCCCCACTGCACCCACCCAATGCCTGAAGCACAGCACTGCAGGCACTGGTGAGCCACAGCGATCTGCCTCAGCTTGGGAGCCCCTGGCAGCACTGCAGGCTTCCAGGGGACAAAACTCTGCTTCAGGATTATTCAGGGTACCACAACGTGCTAAAAGTAGGACAAAGAAAGATCTTAAGATGTATCCCTGTATCCAAAACAGGACTACAGATATACAAAGCAGTTCAGCTGCTTTCTTCATCACACTGAAAATTAAGTCTATCACTAGATTTAAACTTCTAGATATGATTCTATGATTCATTTCCACATAGAACCATGCAAGAAAAAGAACAAAGGCTCAGAGTGAGCTTACATTCCTAGCTCTGCATTGTATTTGCCCTAAAAAGCAGAAAACATTAAAAAGGCATTACTTTGCAATGAGCAGCTTTCCAGACCACCAAGAAATTTAACTGCTTCTTTTTTATTTTTACATGCCATGGGTAAGACAGCCTTCAGCCTGGCTCCATTCAGCATGGAAGCATCACCTGCAAATGCTGCTGGGAGCAGCAACCCCAGCAGAAGGCACTACAGCAAAGCAGATATAGCCAACCCTGGTAAGGTTCCAGAAAAAGTGGAAGAGGTCATCTGTGAAGGTAAATGAATAAATAAAACTATTTGAGTTGGAAAGAGTCCAACCCCCCTGCAACAAACAGAGACACCTGCATTAAGATCAGGTGCTCAGAGCCCCATACAGTCTGACCTTGAGAATCTCCAGGGACAGGGCCCCCACCACCTCTCAGGGCAACCTGTGCCACTGCCTCGCTACCCTTACAGTAAAAAACATCTTCCTTACATCCAGTCTAAATCTGCCCTCTTTTAGTTTGAAACCATTTCCTCCTGTCCTATCACAGCAGACCCTCCTTGAGAATCTGTCCTTTTCTTTCTTACAGTCCCCTCATTAGATACTGAAAGGAGGGAAATTTGAGGCTGAAAAGATAGCTTTTTCTTTCTGTTTAAAAGATGAAGAGAGGCGAGCAGCATATTCCTATGCTTGAACTCACCCTCTGGCTTTGTCTACAGAAACCCGCTAGTTTTCCCATCATATTTCATCACACATTTGTTCACGCCCTGAAACAGCAATACGCTGCACCAACAGCATTACTGCAGCCTTTCCACAGACCTGAGAAAGGACCTCCCTGCCTCAACACTTGGCTCTTCCAGCTCAACCTGTTAATTTAATGCCTTCTCTCCTCCAAGCTTTGTCTTAAACTCTAAGCTACAGAAAAGACTGTATGAGTAATGCCTGCAGAGTCTTGAAAACCCATAATTTCTTCGTTCAAATATTATTGCCAAAGCTTGAATGCTGTTAGTGCTCCAAGAGATTATCATGGAAACCATTGAAAAGACCATTATTAATACTTACCTAAAAACACAGAAGGTCTTAATACTGAGTTCAGCTCTCCTGGTGTTTTTTTTCTCCCCAACTGCATTGACTTCGCCACATTTGAGCTCCCAGGCCCATGGGACTCAGCTGCCCTCCAATTCCAGCTCAGGATGAAAGCAGAATCTGCAGCCTGCCCCACACCATTTCTCTTACCTACTGTTTCCTAAGCAAATTACTCAAATTCACTCTAAAATAATTACCCACACATCTTCCTATGCTCATGCAGTTAAGCTACAGGAGCATTTCACCAACAACCACCATCAGGAGTACTCAGAAGTGCAAGTGAAAGGCTCTGCCCTTTCCTGGCTGGAGAAACATACTTAAGCCAACAAGAAACTAGATTTTAATCTATGGTTTCTTTGAGGTAGCACAGCTATCAAAAAATAAAAACCTAATTTTGACCATGAAACCTTTACCTTACCTTTAGGTCCAGCCAACATTTCCAACCTCCAGTCCCCAGACAGTGAGACATCTGGGGTCACCATCATGCCGCACCTCGAGTACTGTGTTCAGTTTTGGGCCCCTCACTACAAGAAAGACATTGAGGCCCTGGAGCGTGTTCAGAGAAGGGCAACAAAACTGGTGAGGGGTCTGGAGCACAAGTCTTATGAGGAGCGGCTGAGGGAGCTGGGATTGTTTAGTCTGGAGAAAAGGAGGCTCAGAGGGGACCTTATCGCACTCTACCACTTCCTGAAGGGGGGCTGCGGTGAGGAGGGGGTCGGCCTCTTCTCCCAGATAATTAATGACAGGATGAGAGGGAATGGCCACAGGTTGTGCCGGGGAAGATTTAGATGAGATTTGAGGAAAAAATTTTTCTCTGAAAGAGTGGTCAGGCACTGGAATGGCCTGCCTAGGGAGGTGGTTGAGGCACCATCCCTAGCGCTGTTCAAGAAGCGTTTAGATGAGGTGCTAAGGGATTTGATTTAGTAGCTTAGTGGGTAGGGATGGTGATAGGAGGATGGTTGGACTAGATGATCTTGTAGGTCCTTTCCAACCTAATGTATCTATGAATCATGAGTGTCTCTCAGCCCATGCTCCAAAGGATAGATGTGTTTTAATTGCATTAAAGTTCATACAGACAGCAAGCACTGTGCTGCTGGGCCTCACTGCAGCTTTGGCTTAGAGAGTGCTGCTCACCCACCTCTGAGATACGAGCAGACAGCCCCAACAACACAGCCTCAATCTCCCTTCTCCTGAAGAAGTAGCTTATGCTCCTCAAATGAAAAGGACCTCATCTACTGCATCCCGCAGTGCGAAGCAGATTACTTTGCATCTCCTGCACTATTCTGACATGAAGACACCTCAGACACTGCAGGAACATGCTGGCTGTGCCATCAATATTCTCATGCACGCAGCCACCACCTTCAGCACTTATGCAAACGCCGTCAGGAATATTGATCTTCGAAAAGCAACTGGACAAGTCTCTGTGGCGCAATAGGTTAGCGCATTCGGCTGTTAACCGAAAGGTTGGTGGTTCGAGCCCACCCAGGGACGCAGGCTGCTCCCTTTTAAAGCCCAACGGGAGTCTCACAAAGGTCAGAAAAGCAAAAGCAGAAAACCCTACCCATGGGGAGTAATAACCCCACGCAGCAGTACGTGCCAGGGAAAAAAAAAAAAAGACACTGGGGTGAAGAAAGTTCTGGTGGTGGACACTGTCACAGCAACACCACTCTACTGGCAAAGCCCAGGGGGCATCTCAGACTGCATTAGGAATGGTGCCAGCAGGGTAAGGGAGATGAATCCTTCCCCCCTCAGCACTGAGAAGGCTCACGGGGAGCCTGTTGTATGCATACAACACCTGAAGGGGAAGCTTAAGCAGAAGAGCTCCTTTAAGCAGTGCCCAGTGACAGGAAAGACTCCCTCACAACCCAGGAAGTACTTCTGTGCAGTGCAGGTGATGGGGCACCAGCACAGGCTGCCCCAGATAGGCTGCAGTCTCCTCCCTGGAGGACTCAAGAAGCTACCTGGACACAGGCCTGGCCCCCCTGCTCTCGGTGTCCCCAGTGGAACAGGGGTCAGGTTCTCCAACTTGACTACCTGTTTCACCAGGAACTTGTTCTCAAACCAAACTCGGGCATTATCAGTATACAAAACACACTCTTCACAGTTTGAACTATTGCTACCTTTCTTCCCTTTATAGCTTTGCTCCTAACCCTAGAAAGCTCAAGCTTGGAGCTTATAAGATAACAGAACTAGAGCCCAAGAGTTCTGGAACTTCACTAGGAATTTTGTATTATTTATATGCATAGATGCTACAGAAACCAGCGTTACAAGAAGACTTCAGCAGTTAATCACCAGGACTGCTGTAACTTAAAGGACCAGATGTTTCTCTGGCACAAGCACAAGGTCAGAGCTTTTTACTCTTGCACTAACATCAACCACAGAAGGTAAGCACGCAGCAGTTTGGAAACATGGCTTCACAGTTCTTTGCCTACACGTAGCCCTTATGTTTTTAATTAAGGTGCTACAGGTACTCATGAGGGAGGTATGTGGAAACCTTACAAAACCCAAGTTTTAATACTCAGGAGTATTAAATGGAGTGCTTCTCTGTTTCCCCAAAAAAGATCTAACACTGTTGGAAAATCACCACGAAAAGCACCTTATATTTTGCCCTCAAAGGCTCAACTACCTCTATAAACCATGCAAGGATGTATCTGGCAACAAAAGAAAGCCCTGCTCATCCTAATGCTGCTTCCTGACACCCTAATCCAGGAGGCAGAAGACACTGGAAATTATTACAGGAGTTTTGAACAAGATAGCACAGGTGGGCTGGACGCAGTGCCCTGAGTATTTTATCAGCCCTCCAGTAGCTAAACAGCAGTAACCTGGTGATCAAAACACAGCCTGGACATGTTCTGCAAGTGTTTAAGGGTCAAAAAAAAAAAGCAAACCACATCCAGTTCAGCCTCAAAACATTCATTTTTAAACTACACAAAACTACTGGCCAACATTAAGAGAACTGTTGCAATTCACTACGCATCTTTCAGGTAACTGGTAGACAAGGCAAATAAAGCACACAGCAGTTGCCACTGCCATACATAACAGCATCAAGACCACCACTGCTTCCTGAAGCACTGCCAAGGTCAGTGAGACAGTTGATGGCATTGTTCAGGGATTTACTGAACTGACATTTTCATTTTGTGAAGTCTTAATTCCAGCCAGCTGCTGATCTCATTACTGCAGTAGAACAGGGAAAAGTGACTCTGTCCTTTGGATAAAAGCCCTTCTAGCAGAAATACTAGGCCAATAAAAGAACATCTTGAGGTCTGCACAAAAGCCTGCCCCATCTGCCCTTTCTTTTTATATATATATAGAAAAAGTGAAAGAAGGAACCCAAGACAAAACCATAATCATAGAATAGAACAGAATCATAGAATGGCCTGGGTTGAAAAGGACCTCAAATATCACCTGGTTTCAACCTCCCTGTTGTGGGCAGGGTCACCAACCACCAGAGCAGGCTGCCCAGAGCCACATCCAGCCTTGTCTTCAATGTCTACAGGGATGGGGCACCCACAAACACCCTGGGCAACCTGTTCCAGTGCGTCACCACCCCCTGTGTGAAAAACTACCTCCCAACATCTAACCTAAATCTTAAGTTTAAAGCCATTCCCCCTTGTCCTATCACTATCAACCTGTGTAAACAACTGTTCTCCCTCCTGCTTAGGCTCTCCCTTCAAGTACTGGATAACACTCAGTAGTATTCTGAAGTGTAAATTCAAGACAATTCATCTACTCCTCTATATTCTTCCAGGCATTGCAGACCACCTCTGCCAGCCACCAGTACCTAACTGCTTGATGCTTTCAATATTGAAAACTAAGAAAATAAAATGAAAACAAGGCTTAATTCTCTTCCAGGATCACATAAGATTTTCCAGTTATCTCACTGTGGTTCAATACTTGCTTATAAAAGTATCTAACGTGGAAGAGAACATTCACAGAACCAACAAGGTTGGAAAAGACCTCAAAGATCATCCAACTCCAACCGTCCACCTATCATCAGTATTTCCCACTAAACCATGTCCCCACAGTACAGTGTAAATGTTTCTTCACCTTCCAGAACATCTTCACCACCTCTGTTCCAGCACCTGACCACTCTTTCAGAGAAGGAGTTGTCATGCCTCATGAAAATCAGTAATTAACATCCCCTTTATCCCTCAGCTACCCGTTAAGGTAGACTGAATGATCTCTTCTGCATGCTTCTAAAAGCAATCCAGCCTTAAATCAGTAAGACAGAAATCGTAACACATTCTGCAGTAGTTTTCAACATGCTTGCATTACAGCCAAACAGTGACAGTGCACTTGGAAAAGCGCTGGTATAATTCTCACCTGCAAAGAGAAAACAATGAAAGTATGGAAAAATTAGAAAGATGGCAACCACAACATTTTAAAACAAGTTTGAAACAAAAGAGATAGAGAAAGAACACACGACACTAAGTTTGCTCTAACATAACTGTAAAAACAGGAACCCATCCCTCCTTCACACACAGCTTCTTGACAGAGGAATGAGGGAAGAAGCAGAACTCCCTGAAAAGCCATTCCTTAGGAACATAACTAAACATGCTTGGAAGAGGAAGAAAAACCTACTTGCACATCAACTACAGAACTCTTCAAAAAACAACAAAAAGAATCTCTGTATGTGTCTTATTAAGCAGGCTGTTTCAGAATACTACTCTCTCCCCATCTCTGATTTTCCAGGGAAAGGAGCAAATGACTTCATTCTTCTGCAGAACAATGCCACTATTCAGAGTACCCTGCAGTTCCTCCCCCCTTTGGGAACCAAAGCTGTCAGATGGGGCAGTATCAGAATAAAAGATGAATCCCAGTCCTGCGATAAAAGGATCTTTTTGACATAAACTAAAAATTAAGTCCCTTCCTGATATAAAGATGCACCCACACCAGATGGAAAAACAAGCATGGAAGTACTACCGGCCTCTGCCTGCAGTACATTTGCCCAATATTAGTGAAATCATACCAAAATAAGTTATTCAGAGCTTTAATGCTTCTACAAGTCTCAACTGCTACTAACCTACACAAAACAGGAACCAGCAACCTCAACACTAATAGTAACACAAATCCAGTCCACATTCTCCATCATGAAGCAGTAATACAAATCTAACATTTCAATATGTGTATGTGTATTTAATATCAAGTACATTTACATATTTAAATTATCCTACTACATCAACAATACTATAGATACAATATTTGATAAAAACAACTAGTGTGGTTAAGTCCAAATTTTGATATTGTCTTCACGTAAGTTTAAAACAGAATAGAAAGCAGTTTCCATGTAAAGAAAAGTGTATTTTAACAGAAGCAGCCATGATCTGCTGCAAAATACAGATCATGTACGCTGACATGTACACAAAACCTTGCAGTAAGAAAAGGCAGTCATTCACTATATTTACAAGGAGTTGCCCAAGAGTTCAGTTACTGATTGCACTATAGTGATAGTTAAAAAAATAAAAATCGACACAGCATCCTTGTCTTGTCCTTCACAAATCAGAAATAATTCTCCATAAGAAATGACCTTGTTTAAATTGCATGTGCTAGAAAATACACAACTCTACAATAGAAAGAGGTTAGAAAAGTTGAATACTGTGGAAAAAAAATTTATTAGTCTATACAAGTCTTCTGAAACAAACCATTGGCTTTGATACAGTTAATTCAAGTGAATACTCATTGTAATATTTTCCATACAGTAACCCCAGAGCTTCCCATTTAGTGTCTGTGATAGGAAGTAATATTTCCAAACAGGTAGCCACACAAAGCAGACGTTATAGAGATCTTTGCAGCCATAGTGAGCTACAGTTCGAGATAGTTATAAACATTTAAGAAAATGAGGCATCTGTACTGAAGAGTGGTTAACTGATTCACAATGAAAGAACAAAGATGTCATTTAGTCTCCTTGCCAAAAATGAAGACTTCCTACAGCAGGTCTAGGGTTGACTGCATCATAAAAACGTAGAGTGCAAGAGTACCATAAATTTAGTATATAAATATCACAGGATTAAAACTCCAGTTAAGCCATCAACCGAAGTGATGATTAAAAAGAAAGAAGGGCATCCCTCAGCTTTGCAAAGGAAGCATTCAAGGCATCTCTTCTAGAAGGTGCTGATATCAACTACGGCCTGTGTCAATTTCTATTTTCTACAGCTCTGCTGAAATAAAAATTCAGCATTTACCTAAGAACTGTATAATCATGCTGTTTTTAATATCAAAAAAGCATCTACTAGAAGAGATGAAATGTAACATTTATAGCTTAGTGTTCTCAAGGTCTGTGTACACTACGTAGTTCTGTAATCTCAAGAGTATTCAAAAATGAGACAGAAAGCAGACAATGTAGTAATGTGCATGTGTTAGATGGATTTGTTTAGAATACTTACATGATGGATGTATACAGTCATAAAACTTTTAGTGCATTTGTTCTTGCACATTATTTACGCTACTTTATAAAAACCTGAAGATGGCAAATTGGGCATGCTTACCATAACATTCTCAAACTGGGAAAGCTGCAGAACATTTTTCCTACAAGTGTTCACTGCCATGATACAAAACAAGTATGTGCAAACTGCAAGGTCCCTAAAAATAGCATTTAATGGATTTATTTACAGAAAGATGTCACTATCTGTTTAAATATGCAAAGAATAAGCTTCCCAAAGTTTATAACATAGAACAATATCCACCACACGCGCCTCCTCCATGTCCTTCTTCCCTGTTTGATAACTTTACACCTTTGTTTTGGCTCTCACTCTCCCACAGTCCAGGAGTCTGAATGATTTTTTCAACAAGTTCTTCAAAGGCACACTGTACACCATCACATGTTTTCGCGCTTGCCTCTGGAAAAGCAACAAGAAGTCAAATGTAAGCATAGCTTCCCATAACCTGTTTAGTATTTCTTTCAGAAAAGTCTTAACCTACCACCTAGATTTACAACTTCTACAACATGTAGCAGCACCAGAATTAGCAGGTAAGCAGATCTTTGTTTCCACTAGCTGCTGCTTTATTAAGAGAGCTTTTAGGTTGAACATCACTAGAATATATGGAGACCTACAGTTTGTATTTATTTTTGCTGGGGAAAGCAATACAGTAAAAAGAAAGTCTGGAAGATTCATCTGCTGCCAAAACCGTAGTACTGCTAAGTTCAGAAGCAAAAGACTCCATACTATAGGTTTCTGGGTCAACCTTCATGATAAAACAACTCTGATAAAAACTTATCAGGGGTCTCATTTCTTCTGCATTGAGCAGAATTCTTGGTAACCTCATTCAAGAATCTTTCTTTCATCAAAACCACAAATCACTGCTCACAGGGTGTATAATGAGAGCAAACAGAAACCATCTGTAACTATTCAGCTCCTCTAAGGCTTGCCCTGTTCTTCTGTACAGTCACGCAGATACTTAGCTCACACACAAACATGTGTACATTAAGTTTCATGCTTCCTTTTATATTCCATGCACTTAACAGCTTTCACCTCAATTCTGAGCTGCTTCCATTTTTACAACTGACTCTAAAGCCAAAAACACTATAAATTGCTAGACAAAGACATGTTATTAGTAGTAGATGAGGAACACATCTATGTCACACAGGAACACAGAGCGAGTTAGTGAACAGTTTTGCTACTTAAGTCATCCTATAAAGCAATTATTGCTGATCCTTACATGAAAGGATTAACAACTTGTGCATAAAGAATCAATTCACTACACATTTTTAATTTAATTTTAAACCCATCTCATTCACAGCAATATGAGATCAACATCTTCCCTCTGGTGAGGGTAGTCACTATTCCATACCACCCACCATTACAAGTTAACTATATTCCCATTTCTTTTTACACTCAAGTTCTTCTGTAGGTTTGTCAAGAACCAGCTCTTTTGCTATACTGAAATTTGTTTATTAGTACCAGTTTTCCCTGTTTCACTTTGCTTCTGTCAGTAACTCAGCAAGTAGGTCTGGACTAAGGGGGAAAAAAAAAATTAACTGTACGAAATTAGGCAGAACCTCAAAGCAAAAACAGTTTTTGTCAAACTACAGTCAATCACACATTCCACCCTTAATTCTTACTGAGTCCTTAAGTATACTCATTCACAGTTGGATCTCCAGACACATTTAGAGACAGATTAATAGAAGTTGGGTGTAACTCATCCTTGCCCCTACTGCAGTTGAGAAACATCACTAATTTATGTAAAAATTCAGTCCTACAGAAGTAGCACTTTCATCACATAACAAGAACTCATGTAAAAATCTCTGCAAGTATCTGAAACGTACCTATGAACAACATGGAATGTTTTCTTGCAAATTTGAGACCTTCGTTTCTGTCAACTTCACGGTTTTCCTATAAGACAGCATTAATATGTATTATTAGCAAAATACACTGGCAGAACATTTAATGCAGTTGAACCAAGTTTACCTTATCAATCTTGTTTCCAACAAGCATTTTCACTATGTCATTCCTTGTGCAGTACGTTTCCAGTTCATTTAACCAGTTATCCAACTTGACAAAAGTATCTCTTCTTGTAACATCATAAACTGAAAGATAAGTAATATTATTTCACAATATTTTTCCATGAAATACACCCTACATTAGATTAGGAGCAAAAATTCTTTTTGGAATTAGAAAAAGAAAGAAACCCCAAGTTTACACTTTATTCAGCTCCAATCACTGATGATACAAATGCAGAACAACTCGAAGATTCAGTTATGTTTAGACACTGGTTTCTAGGATAGACTATTACTCCTGAAAGAATTCCATGCTTGCGAACCACAGATACAGGATACTTACTATCATTACACAAAAGATATACCTAGAGGATGTCACGACCTTCTGCACTGAGCATCTCACTTCTGATTGCTAAGAGTGTAATTTATACTACACTGCTGATATGCTGACAATCATAGGATCATGTAGGTTGGGAAAAGACACTCAAGATCATCATGTCCAACCATCAACACAATCTCCCAGGTCTCATTACTAAACTGCATGCTCTAATGCCACACCCATTTATTTCAAATACTTCTAGGGCTAGGGACTCCACCACTTCCCCAGGCAGCCCACTGCAATGCTTCATCACCTTTTCTGTGAAGAAACTCTTCTTAATATCCAATATAACCACCCCCCCCGGTACTGTTTGAGACAGTGACAGGATGCATGGAAACAAAGGCACCAGAGAAGAGACCAATTCTCCACGCTGCAACCTCCCTTCAGGTAGTTGTAGAGTAATGAGGTCTCCCTTCAGCCTCATCCAGATCAAACAGGCACAATTTCTTCAGTCACTCGTCGGTTAACTTTCTTAGCTAAAAATGACAACTAAATCCTCAGCACATTGGCATTCCATTTTACTTAGCATTTTATATGAGGTACGAGTAATAAGACACTCTAACAGATACGCTTCTTAGATCTAAATTCCAATAGCCAGTGACTACCTGATAATGACTGCTTCGAGCTATGAAAATCTTTTCTCCTTCATTCTCCTACCCTATACGTAGATAAGTACTAACAGTTGGTTTCACTCAAATAGTTTTGCTTGCAAGAACAGTCTTATTTCTAGCAAGTTGTTCAAAGAAATAGAGGATTATTTTAAAAAGCGGAGGGCTAATCTCAACAGAACTTCCTAGCTACCAAACAGAGCTTGCTTACTTTTAAAGCTTTCAATGCTAAGTGATAAGTTCAGTGGCAACAACTAAGGAACTTAACAAGACATGCTCTGACAGCGTCTTCCTATATCAGGAACATAATGGAACTTGGAAAATGGTACCTACAAAACAAAACTATCAGGAAATCTCAGGACAGATTATTCCAAACTAAGCAGCTGGACTGGAGACAATAACTGATCAAACAGTTTAGTCAAGAATCAATCCAGTCAGAGAAAGCTTTAAAGTGCTCTAAGAAGCAGCAGCTTTTAAACTCGTGCACAATCCATGTTTCTCAGACCTGTGACGCAGACTACACAGCAGTCAGACATAAAACTCAACATCACTTAGTATAGGAGCTGTTCCACACAGCTACAATAACTTCTAATATCAATTAGATAGTACAGAAAGATTAGGTGCGTTGATACCCCAATGCAAAATTTATTCAAAATCGCATGCAAAACTGTACTTACCTAGAATAACACCCTGTGCACCTCTATAGTAACTGGGTGTTAATGTTCTGAACCGCTCCTGACCTGCAGTATCCTAAAAAAGCAATCCAGAAAGTTACTCAGAACTCGTTTTATTCTGTTATTCAGAATTTGAGCAGAATCTATTTTAGCTCTCAGGTACCCTGTATCTAAAGAATACACAAAATAAGACTCAAAGTCATCAGCATATGCAACATCTGAATAATTGAATTAATACCTGCCCCAGGAAACACATTTAAACTGTTAAGTACAGTCAATAACTGGATTAGATAACAATTAGATTATTTCTGCTGTAGCATTTGTTCCACAGCTAGTAGGGCAGAGCCAGCCAGAAAGAAACACAGCTGCAATAGTTAAGATTATAACAAGCATCAAAACCTGTGGTAGAGGTATGTTCCTCACGTCTCACACCTCAGTCCAAAGACCCAGAGTAAATGCAATTTAACATCCCAAGACAGAGCTGAAAGAAGCCCATATGTTTTAAAGTAAATTCAACTTCACATCCTCAAATTTGAGGTGTCAACAGCTTGGCAAGAAAGCCAGAAAATCCCAACAGTTATTAAGAGTGCTAATACCTTGCCATAGTTCAGACTGTAACTTAATCTATCTCTGCAGTACACATGCTGCAAACTTCACGTATCAAAAATATACGTAACTTTAGGTATTAAAACCCCCACTCCTCCAAATTACCCTTCTATTTAATGTAACTTGTACTGAATCATTTTACATCTTACACAAACCATCACCACTCCTTAAAAAAAGCAACTCATTAATAACAAGGCAAGACTTACCCATATAGCTAGTTTAGCTTTGTTTCCGTCAACTGAAATAGTTTTCACCTTGAAGTCTACACCTGGAGAAGAAAAAAATGTTATTCAAATATACTCCACATGTTTTTGAAATGGAAAACAAACAAACAAACAACAACAACAAAAAAACAAGTTGTACTCGGATAGCAGTAGTAAGTTCTATGGGTTACTTCCACATCTTGCTCTCAAAGCTCACAAGGTTTTATTAAAGGGCTTTTGTAAAAGCCCAGTGAAATTCTGGGCCACTGACTCAAGTATTTCACAAAAGTGAGGGGAAAAATACATTGCCAATAATTAAAGTATACTTTCTATGATAAGTATTTAAGTTTTATCCCAAATGGGTTAAATTCCAATTCATTATTCAAAGACATGGTCTCCTTGACCACGTCACTGGTCTTAACAACACCCTTTCAAAATAAACAAGGAAGCTGTAGTGAGGCAGGGAAACAGAGCAAATAGGTCATCTCAAACAATCTGATCAAGTTTTATCAGCATGCTCAGCCAGAGGTAGGCTAGCATACACAGGGACTGATCGAATACATGTCCTCAATCCTGTAAGATATAATGTTAGATGACACTAATTTGTCTAACAAGCAAGTCAAATAAGCTACAAATTATTTGAACATGCAGTAAGTCCCTTATAAGGATTCCATCTGCATTAGGGACTCACTAGTAATGCACACGATGATGGAGAAACAGACAAGACATCATGGTTAACAGCTGTACTGTTAATAAGAATAATCAACTTCAACATCAGGATTTATTTATTTATTTTAAATACACGACAACTAAGAATCCAAGGAAAGTTACACACAACAAAAGAAGGACAAATTTAAAGGCCTTAGCAATACAAGTGAATTGGAGAGGTCAGATACAGTTGCTTCATTTTGCCCCCCCATCAACCAGTAGCCCTGAAGTAAAATAATGTCATTTTTCAGAAGCAAAGACTCTTAATCCCCAACTAAACAATAATATGAAGCTTATGCCATGCACAAGTACAGCACGCAATTCTACGGTGATGTTCACAGAAAAGAACTGCCATCTTTACTTTTCATCTTTTAGACACTAGTTTGTAGAACTTGGTTCACAGCAGACTGCTATAACAGGTTGCCACAACTTGGTCCTAAAGAACAGCCTGCCCCAATGATTTTCCACCATTCAGCAGCAACTTTTACACTAACAGAATCTCCTCCTCCATAGCAATGCTGCATTTCTTTCCCTGAACTGTGAAAAATCACCACTGCTCAGCTATGACATCACACTACAGATTTACCCAATCTGACATCAAAATCTGTAACTGAGGTGTTACGAGCCTATCAGATACTTCACACAAATCCAAAGCACATCACAGCTTTTCAAGAAGGGCTTTTTTCTTTCCTTAGAACATCAACTGAGTTCCAAAGCCAGGTTATTGTTCATCCATTAAGCTAACAGACCAAATGTCTGTGCCTGTTCTGCAATTTTCATTTAATGGAAAGTGCACGTGCACCTTTAAGCTAGCCTTGCTGATAAGCTTAAAATCAAGAAGTAACCTTTAAAATTTGCACAAGCAATTTGAGTAAATTAAGAAACTAAAACTGTGAGTAAATCCCATGTACTACAGAAACCGATTGCTAAAAAAAAAAAAAACCACTAAAATATATCTTTTCAAGTGATTAAGACATCAAATATTCTAGAAAAGCAAGATATGGAAAATAAATCATTAAAAAAAATGATATAAGAAAGCAAGAAGAAAACTTTAGGCCTCTAGGCCTAGGCCTAAAGTTGTCTGTTAAATGGAACAAGCAGTACATTTGTGTTCTGTAAATGCTTCAGTGAAATGCAGGTATGTTTCTGTGGCAAGTGGCAGTTCTAAGCTTGTAAGATGAGTTGATATTTCTAGCCCTGACAACCAAAAGCTGACAGTGCTTTCCACCATGCTCTAGGAGGCAGACAAAACCAAGGCAGCACAGTCCTACACTGCATTCACATACTGCCAAAGCCAAAAGGACCCAGCACTGCACCCCAACAGACTACTGACCTACAGCCTGTGAGAAATAGCTCCGTCCCTTTCATGCTGCCGCTTTTAGGCCACTGTGTCATACTGTATTTGTATCAAGTGCAAATTCAGTTGGAGCATGTTATCTGTGCCAAAGGTAACTGAGAAGCTGGACTTCAGGGGGCTGCAGGACTCCAAGTGCAAGGAAGGCTACAAAGCTAAGACAGAGATGTACGCAATACATTACTTTACTTATGAAATACGGATTGCATTTAACATTTATCTAGAATCTCTCCTACAAAGAGCAAGCAAGATGAGACAGGCAAAAGCAGTGAAGACTACAGAAAATAGTGGGGGTATTGTCTGATCCACAAGATGAAGCCCTCTGACAAGTCTGCCTCAAACACAAGGAAGACAATGATCTGGTGGGAAGAACAGGACATGGTTAATCCTGTAGAAGCTACTGAAGCCAAAATACTTATCCGAATCACTTCATACTCCTGAGAATAACACAGAATTATTAGAAAATTCTAAATAATAAAACCCCTGCAAATAAACAGTTTGAAGCTTATATTGCACCCAGTAGCTGTAGGTTTGTGCAAGACACAAAGATCACATTTCTTTGTGTCACAACAGGAAAGGAATCAGTCTTGCTGCAGCCAAGCCTTAACCCATTATTCTCTCTTCACCTTTTATTCTAAGTAAAAGCCAAAGACATCTCCACCAATTCAGCAGTCAGTAAGCAGATGGTATTGAAAGATGACATTATTTGTAGTGGAAAAGCATGATGTTCTGCAGTCCCCAGAGAAAGGAATTCCAACTCCAAACTCAAAGAGAAACAGTGTTTGATCAGCCCAAGAAAATATCCAAGTACAGATTCACAAAACATTTTGGCACCTCACCATCTCACAAACCCCAGTATTTTGCATCTGGAATTTGTCCTTACATAGCAGTAAACAGTTCTCTAAGAACTCACCCCCAATACTCTGTCTCTACAAACAAAGCCCTTCCTAAGAGCTGAAAGACTGCCTCTCAGTAACATGTTAGTTAGAAAAACGGAGATGCCACAGCTCAGCAGCTTAAAAGAAAAAAGGTACAACCCAGATTCTGTTCCCTTTTCATTTAAATGGGGGAAAAAATACCCCTCAGGAATTTGCTATCCAACAAGTGCTCCACACAACATGCTACAGAACTTTAACTGCTGTGTAAAGTGTGACAAATTCCAAAGAGAAGGAATCACACCAGAATCTTTCAGCATCTACTCCAGATTTTTCCCCACTTCACTCTGCTCTTGTGAGGCCCCACGGGCAGCACTAGGAGCAGGTCTAGGGTGCCCAGCACGAGTGAGACATGGAGAGGGTCCAGAGGAAGACCGTGAGAATACTCAAGAGGGCTGGAGCACCTTCCCTGCAAAAACAGGCTGGGGGAACTGGGCTTGTTCAGCCTGGAGAAAAGAAAGCTCTTGGAAGAGCTCACTGTGGCCCTCCAACAAGATGAAGACTGGCATTTTACACAGCCTGACACTGATAACTTAAATGAACTTACATCATGACTAACTTTCCCTGTAATGCAAATTCATTTGCTTATGGCCATTTGTGCTTCATATTATCCAGCAATCAAATGTCACAAACTACAAAGCGTTATTTCAATAAATTTAGGTCCGAACTGAGTTAATACAATACTGATTTGTACATCACACAACTGAAGATGAAAGCAGCAAGACAAACTGATGCATAGGAAGTTCCTCACCAATGTGCATGGGAACTTCATCACAGTGCAGTGATGGAGCACGGGCACAGGCTGCACAGAGAGGTGGTGGAGTCTCCTTCTCCGGAGACGTTCATGACCCACCTGGATGCCTACCTGTGCAACCTGGGCTAGGGAGCTGCTTTGGCAGGGGGGTTGGACTCAATCTCTAGAAGTCTCTTTCAACCCCTACAATTCTGTGATTTTGTGAATGCCACCTGAAGTTTTACTGGTTTTGTTTTTATTTAGAACAAGCAAATTAATGTGCAACCTCAATACACAAACCAGTAATTATTTCCTCATGGCCTACACTTGTCAAAGAAAACAGAAGCAGCTTAAATGAGTGTTTTGTCCTTGCTGGGACAAATTAAAATAGTTCTTCTGGTGGTGAAGTGCTGTATTCAGGCTTGATGGCACATGAAAGCTACCATTTACAAGTTCAGTACCAACTCTGGAATGTTGTCATTGCCCTGTTAGGCATATATATGAAGTTAGGTTAGGGATACTCTGAAATATCTCCATCCATAAGTGGATTTCAGCCTTTCCTGAAGTTTTAAAGCCTTGAGAATAAAACCACAATCCTAGGGTTTCTCAGGAGGACAGCACACCGATTTTAATTGGGTCATTATGCAGTACTGCACCTTTAACACCTACTCAGGCAATTATACAACATCACTAGGAAAGCCTTAGCAGTACTTAGCAACATGTGCCTGTTTACTGTAGGATCACTCTCCAACCTTAATATGCTTAAAGCAGTGATTCCCTGGTGGCAGTCACAGACAGCAGAAGCTATACAGTGAAGTACTACTATTCATTAAGCCTCTTTTTGCTCTAAATTCTTATCACTGTGTTTCTCAGTACTCCACAGGAAAAGTACTCCTGTAACTTATTAACATTATTGAGAACTTCTTAAGCAAATAGACAAAGTTGACCTAGATTCACTTTTATTTTTCTTAAATTTGTCTGCTCCTAATCAAAGTCCTCAGACAGAACTTCTCCTGTAGAGGAAGTAAAAAAAAAAAAAAGTCTTAGAATTGAAATGCATTGTAAGGAAAAGTTACTTTTATTTTTCATTACTTCTGTTACTAATGTGGCAGATGGCCATCAAAGGAAGCAGAACTAAAATTCTAAGAACATGATGCAACTCTCTACATAGGATATCCTGCATTCCCACATCACTTTCCACAAACAATTAACTTCACTGTTGGTAGGCATCATACCAACACAGCCATGATCTCACTCATTTGTTCCCCAACTCTAGTTTCACAGCTCTTTTCAATTTTTTCTATAGTATTAGCTGCCAAGGAACTTATTATTAGCTAGAAAAAAATAAAAAGAAACAATACATGATAATTTCTTCCCTGTTAGGGAAAAGCAGAATTTACACACTGCCTAGCACACTCCAGTACTGTTCAAGTTGCAAAAGCTAACATGCTCTAATAGAGTCTTAAGTTATTTTAACACTCAGGCTACCCAAATATATTACAAGTTCTTGACTATCCAAACAACTTCATAGTTACTTTGCAGACAACTCAGGAGGAGACATACAGAAGACTCAGTTGTTACATTTCCATTTTAGCCTGAAATGTTGGAGAACTTTGGCAGATTGTTGTACTGGAGCTTCCCACAACTCATACTCATGCCTTACATCATCACCACAGGTGACGTTTACCACCTGTTTTCCCAGCCAAGGATATATTTTATCACAAAGGGGACAACTACAGACAGTACACCAATAACTGGTGCATGCTAAACTGTGTCCACATCATTCTTTCCTCACAGAATAACAGACATGACTGAACCTCATACCGGTTTGGCAAGTCTAAACAAACTACTATTCTGCAGTTGGTGTAAATTTTTTTCAGGTAGCATCAGCACATACTTACCAATTGTTGCTGCAAGTTCTGGGTCAAACGTATCATCTGTGAAACGCAGCAGAAGGCTGACAGGAATGGAAAAAAAAAAGAAGAATTAGTTATTGCAGCATATTCACAGCTTGCCAGAAGCCTATAAATTACACATCTGAAAGTAATAGCAAGATTACATAGCTAAAGAAAAGTACATTCATTTTTCCATCATTACCCTGCAATATAAAACAAAGAAGGAAACAAAATAATACAGTAGCCACACTCTGTCAGAAGAGCCCAGCCCTTTTCTTTACATCCACTACAGAGTATGTCTCTCCAAGAAGTGCCACTCAAGCTGTCAGATTGGTTGCCTAACAGTCAGGTGACCTGCTTCTACTGCTATCTGCCCAGAATTCATTATGAAAGTAAGATTCTTTTGGTTTCACTGTGCCTCAGAGTATTTTTGGAATTTTCTTCCCATGCTTACAGATCAGCTTTTTATCCAAGAAATAACTCCTGGAATTAGGCATGCAGCAGAACAACAAGGACTACACCCATTAGAAATAAAGACACAGGCACTGTACGGCAAAAATAGCTCCAAATCATGTTAGCTTTGTATCCTTTCTGAACATGACACCATTAACACAATACAGCATTGCTCCCCATCCACAGATGTTTGCTACCAATAAACCAGATACAAGCAAAATTCACTCCCGCATAATAGTAGCGGGGTCCTTCCTAGAAGTACCCATAAGCCACAGCACTTGTACCAAATGTAAATATTTTGGCAAGACAAAGTTTCTTAGTAAACTTTTTTTTTCTTAAATCAGTAACCTCATTCATCTGTGGTGAGTAAATATCACCATGTGGCAGACAGCTGCTGGCTATGAGTGACAGCTTCTGTTCACTTCCAGGCTAGGGAAACAAAACAAAGCCTTGTTTACTTTTTGGGAGACGCTATTTAAGAGCAGCTATTTCAGTGGCAAACAGAACTAACTCCACTTTAATGAGGCAAAATATGGAACCCTCATACTGCTACTAGAGTAAGAACATCAGTTTGTAAGTCAGGAGAGCTAAACTCAGCCAACCCCTCGTTCTGCCTTTATTTCATATGGAAGCATTTTCTACAAAGCACAGAATCACTGGAGGGACCAGCTGTATAGCAGCATTTGGACGAGAAGTCAGGACTCCAACCATATGTTGTATCAGACTAACTCAAGTTCAGCATCCAACATATTCCAGTCACGGGGCAGCTATTTCTTCTGTTACGAAGAAATAAACTTCTGAATGCCTGCTTATACACCTGCGTGTCATATATGCACGTATAAATTTCTTTTAGCTGAGATAATCTCAAGTCATGCCTGTCACGAGAGGCCTTCCACACTGGGTTGTTGATTCAGCAGCTAACTCCAAGGAGTGGCTGACATATTTACAATTAGTAGGGTGTTGGTGGTTGTTGGTTTTTTTTTTTCAGTTAGCCAGGTTACTTAAGGCCATGGTACAAGATTGAGTTTATGTGCATTTAAAAAGAAAAAAGAAAATAATAAACATAAGAAGTAGCCTACATTCAAGAACCACTTCTGCTAGTAAAGTGTATGGCACTAAAAATAAATAGGGAATAAGACAAAAAAAGGCAGCTTAGACAAAAGCTGCAAAGTGATGATAAACACCAACCCCAAAGGACTTGGGGAAGCACACCAGCAGAACGCCAACACAAGAGCCAGCGGCAGATCGACTCCTCTATACACTTTATGTGCCACTGTCCCCTCCACCAGGGCTGGGACGCGTGTGCGACTACGTGTACACGTAAGGACTGACCCCAGAGCAGCACGAAGATGAGTAAGCACACCACAGCGACGACAAAGGCTCAGAGGGCACAGGGAGGCCCAAGTCTCCGCGTCAAGGCCCGCAGGGCTCGGCCGCGCCCCCGCCCGGGCCAGGCGGCACCGCCACTCTCCCCCAGGGCGAAACACCAGAGCAGGAGACCGGCAGACCGAGCGGAGCCGGCCCGCAGGGGCTGAAGCAGCTGCCCCCCGCCTCACGCCGGGCAGGCCGCGCCCAGGCCGCACAGAGGCGGGGGTGGGGGCGGAGTGTCCAACGCGGCGCCGCGGGGGCCTAGGCCGGGCCGGGCCGACCGCTGCCCCGCGGCCGCCGGAGACTGCACCCCTCACCTGGACTTGCCGACGCCGCTCTCGCCAATAATAAGAATCTTCAGCGTGGTCAGCACGTCCTCGTCCATCCCGTCGGCGCAGCCCGGCCCTACCCGGCCCCGACCGACAGACGCTCCCTGCACCGGCTGCGGCCGTACCTCCTGCGCCTGCGCGCCCCGCCGCCCCTTTGCGCTCGCCCCCTCTCCGCCCGCCCCGCGCATGCGCCGCAGGTGTGCCAGCAGCGGGGGAAAGGGAAGAAAACACCCCCCGCCCTTCGTTTGGCGCATGCGCAGAGCAGAGGGAGCTGAGCCGGTGTTTACAGCGGGCTGATAACGCCGAGGAGCGGCGCGTTTGTGCGGGTGTGCGATGGGCACGCTGCTCCTTTGTTGCTCGGGGTGTCCTGCAGGTGCCTGACATGTCATTTGGGAGGACGGAGGCCTGAGCCCAGATTGGGGTTGCGGAGAGGAAGGAGAAAGCTTGAGCTGCATGGTGACAGCCTGTATCGCTGGCGCTGGAGAGCGGGTGGTCAGCCCACCACCAACACATAGGGAGTTTGATCATCGGCCCCTTAACGCCCACAAGGCTGGCAGGCCAGGGGATCGGTGGCAAGATTTCCCTCTTCCCAGCAGTGCACCTCTGGGCATGCTACCATCAGCACTCGCTGGCCAGTGCTTATGCTCAGCCTTTTATTTCCTATCTTCTAAATCCATATGCTCTGACTTTATTTCCAGGTAAATATGAGCCCATTTTACTTCAGTATGAAAATGATAGCAAGAGCAGAAAGGTCTGGCCCCTAGCAGTCCCTGGATGTGCTTGCAGTGTGTGTTTCTCAACACTCTTAGGGACCAAAAGCTGTGTGGTTCCTGAGGGAGCTTTTAGAAAGATAACAAGGCTGCAAATAACTTGCAGGCAAACGTAGCCAGCAGAGCCCTTCCAAAAAAAGTCCTGAACATTTTTTCTAAACTTGATTACAGTGAGAAAGCCTCTTTATAACCAGTCTGGCTACCCTGCTCATTCCCTCCCTCAGAACATGTGTAGTTGAGTGAATCTCTTTTACTATTAATCAAATATATGTCTGATGTGAGTCTGAAATTGTCCTTGTTGTAGCTCCAAGGCCAGCAAGACAGCATCTTTTCATCTGCAAATACTGGCTTTAGCCTACACAAAAGGCCTGAGGCTCTTTTATTGTCACACCTTGGAGTACTGTGTTCACTTTTGAGCCCCTCACTGCAAGAAAGATATTGAGGCCCTGGAGTGTGTCCAGAGAAGGGCAACAAAGCTGTGAGCACAGGGCTGATGGGGAGTGGCTCAGGGAGCTGGGATTGTTCAGTTTGGAGGAGGCTCAGGGGTGACGTTATTGCTCTCTACAACTGCCTGAAAGGAGCCTGTAGTGAGGTGGATGGAGGTCAGCCTCTTCTCCCATGTAACTGATGATAAGACCTCAAGTTGCACCATGGGAGATTCAAGTTGAACATTAGGAAAAATTTCATCTCCAAAAGAGTGGTCAGGCACTGGAATGTGCTGTCCAGGAAGGTGATCAAATCACCGTGCCTGGAGGTGTTCAAGAAATGTTTAAATGTTGTTCTAAGGGACGTGGTTTGTCTGCGCTGTGTGTATACTAGGACTGTACCTGTTTACTTGTAATAATTTGAGATTTGTTGAAGGTGTGATTTCATTTTCTTTGTGTGGATTATGCTTTGCAGTGGTCCAGGAAGAGAGTGTGTCTATACACTGTGGTTTATAGTGCAGTGTTAAGGAGATGTGGGATCTTATGGTGGAACAGAATGAGAATTTGAATTTGAATTTGGAAGGTGGACCCAAACAACAAAGTGTTCTGCTGTAGATATCAAATCCCTTGAAGTTAAAAAGAGTATTTGTTTTCCATTGTAGCTATAGAATCAAACTATTCAATAAGGGTATTAGTCATGATTCAGATTATAATTCTATACATCACGCAGAAGGAGGAGTTGTTCAGTGTGGCATTCAGATCCTTCACCTTAATGATAAACAGACATGTGAAAGCAGCCAAAACTTGCCCTGCATGAACTGTCTTACAGCTCATGCGTGTGGATGTGATGATTTAGACCTTCCTTGGCAAGCCCCTTGAGAACAGGTGTTTCTTTGTGTTGTCCTCGTTCAGACTGAGCCATTGTCATGGTTTTATAATATTTTTTTTTCGGTATTCCACATCATAACATCATGTTATGCACTGGGAGTGCATCATGTAGTGGACTGGGAGTTAAAGAGTTAATGCTCCAGCTCCATGGATCGTCGATAGTTCCAGGTATACCTGTCTCAGAAGAGAAGAACTACATACCCCAGAGGACTTTGCATTATTTTGCATTTTTCTGTTTTCTGCTCAGAGGGAAAGGTAAAACTGTAGGCAAGTCACAAGATCCCTCTCTTTTTCCCTTTGTGCTCAACCCAGCAGTGTGTGTGCTACTTAACTGTCTCACCTTCAGTGTTTAGTGTAAGGCCTTCAGTTTTTGGACACTCTCTCATTTTATTTGATTTTTTAGCTTCAATCCTAATTATATTGTATTATATTGTATTATTTTGCATTCCCATATCTTACTTAGTAAATTAGCTTTCCTCCGCAGATCGTTGCTGCTGTCTTGTTTTCAGGCCCATCTCCCTGCCCTTTCCCTTTTCCCCTTTGCCTTTCCTGGGGCGTGGATCCATGGGTCCCCCTGCCCCATTAGTCACGGAACCAGGCTGAACTGACTCATAAACCATTGACAACCATGTAGTCATCTAAGATCAAAACTGTCTGTGGCAGTTGACCTGTTTGGAGTCTGTGACATCTGTTTTAATTCCAGAAAGCCAGGCCATGTGTGTATCAGCCCTACTCCAGAAGCTAGTGGTAGTGGGTGATTAAAGCATTTCAGACACAATTCCTTCAAAATGAAGAGTTATTCACTAAGGAACGTGCAACCTTTAGAACTAATCATTAACTTATTTTGGTATGACACTTGTGTAGGATATTTCCAGTGAATCTGTCTCTGATTTGGGAAAGACATCTAGCCTGCTGTAGTTCATGTGTGTCCTCCTCTTTTCCTGCAATCTTTTCAGGATTCATCAGGAGTCCTTGGTTATGACAACTAACCCAAACCTTTTCTTTAATAATTGTGGAAATTTTCATCTGATTGTCTTTCATGATCCCTTTTGATCCTGGCTTCAGATTTTGGATTGCCAAGCCACAGCAGCATCTATTAGCCTTGCCTGATTATTATTCTTCCTCAAAGAACAATGGAGATCTTTTGACTGCATTTTTATTTCCTATTCCCTTTGTTCTTGATTTCTTTCAGTGATCTCTTTGGATTTCTATCAGAATAGTACCAAGCAGATTAACTTGTCTCCATATAATATTTATAAATTTTTATATGTACACTCCTCATTCCTCATAAACTGCTAAGGGAAATGGTAGCATAACTGGTTCTAAGTCAGCTCTTCCCACATAGGGAGATGTATAGTGAAAGAAAGATGAAATTTGTACTTCAGAGTACAGAGTACTTCTCTCATTTTTACAATCTTTCATAAAAGCTGCCTGGTTCCTGACCAGATCCAGGACTTGGAGAAACAGAAAAATGTCAGCTCCATCTCAACTGCTGCAAGTGTATGAGGTTAATGTTCCTAAGGTTTTGATTACTTCAGGGATGTGACAAAGAAGAGAAAACATCTTGACAAAGATATCTCCTGTAATTTCAGTATTGAAATTCCCTGCCCAGTAAGTTATGGACCTGGGGCCTTCTTTGTCACAGCTGTGCTACCCCAAGTCTTGGAGCATCCAGATCCTACTGGTATAGAAGTGCAACCCGGTGGAGAACCCAAAGCACCTCAATTTAAGGAAAAGAGAGATTGTAGTCCATTTGGTTTTTTTCAGCCATTTCATTGACCATGAAAGCAGATCACTGAGACTGACTAACTGTGATTGTCTCTCTCAAAAGATGGGCAGTTACTTACAGCCCCTTCCTTAGGACTGAGATCTGTAATGACAGGGCTGTTGAATTTTGTGTGTCCTCAGGGGACCCTGGCACCTTTGCATAGCTGTGTTCCCTTGGGCTACCACTGAGAGCAAGCAAGGGCTAGAAGGACATCCATCCAGCTCATTCCTGCTGTGCTATACCCTTAGCAACAAAGATAAGTATGTCAGACATGAGTCCGTAACTGAGACAACCTGGAATAAACGAGGCCTCTGTGAATTCTGCACCTAGGAGTCTTTGGTCAGTCCACTTGAACTATCTGCCTTAGCTTCTGTGGCTTAAACATGGAGATAATTGTGTTTACTATAGAAGATGGAAGAAAGAGCAAGGACTGATTTGAAAAGGGAGCTAGTGGTTTGTGTTTTCCGTCAGCAATGTTAAGTTTTAGATGAGCTGTGAATTTCATGACAGGAGAGCTGCTACTTAATAATTGCATGGCTTTCCTCTTGTGCCTTTAATCACCAATGCTGTCACAATTTAAAATAGGCTTTAAAATTTACAGGTTCTATTTAGGCTTCTTCACTGATGAACAACTACAGATCCCAAAGTCTTTACTTTATAGGTACTTCTGAGAATTTTCTCAGTTGTGCCAACTCAGCACAATGTCCAGCAGAAGCTCAGCCACTTCAGAAAGATGCTGACAGCAATCTACAGGTCTCCTGTTGGAAAGACATATTCTTCTATCCCATGTCTAGATTGTGTGGCTGACCCACAGTATACATTGTCCTGACAGTGAGTCAGAAGTTATGATTCACAATGAAACACGCTTGATTACTAAGCTCATCAGTGACTCCTAGCAAAAACAACATGTGTACACATGCTCAATCTTTTTTTCTTCTTCATGCAGTAATTTGCAAAGTTTGTAAGAGTGACTATCATCATGAGTCAGATTTGGGGAAGTTCCTTTTCTGCATGACATCCTTAAACACAGTAACACATCCTTATGACTGCATATTCAGCATGTAATGGCAAGGAGTGAAAGTACTGCAGAAGTCCCAGAACTCTGAGCAGGACTTCTCTGAACACCACAATGTAAATGAGATTATTGGGGTTAAGCACTCCTTTTCTGAAGAATTCAGCCTATTTTTATGAAGCAACTGCATAATATTTATCTCTCCCCTCATCTCCAACAGCAGCCAGAGCTGGGCACTCCCATCTGTTGATCCTCTCAGTGCCTGCTTAGTTTCTGTGGACAGAAAGGGGAGATTTAAGATTATAAGTACATTAGCTGTGGACAATTCAAATACACTGCTTATAATCAGTGCCGTTTTAAAATGTGGATTACACATGGTGTTGGAGTCATAACAGACAAGCGTCAGATGTCTGTAGAAGAACAATAAGAAAAATAGCATTTCAGTCATTAGATAATGCTAGGGCATGCGTGTATATGTATGACAATAATATAACAGGATCTTTCAGAAAAAAAACAAGAAGTTTGAAAATCGTTAAGTGAGTCTTGCATAATGATCATGAGTAAATTTCAGATTTTGTGCTAAAGTAACCTGCTTGCTGAAGATCATACAAAAAAATAATAATTAGTTGTTTGCTTTGAATTGCTGTTATACTGATGAATACGTGATGTAATACTCAAGATGTGCCACATGTTCTTTCTCTACTGGAAAATGGTGAATAAGGTTTGCCACCTCCTAGTTCCATTCAGTTGTGTTCAGATCAATTGATTAGTCATTTAATCCCACTTAATGCAAGCAGTTGTCTTAAAAATGACATTTTATCTTCCTGCACTGTGTCATGAATCTTTAAACTAAGGACAGCTTTTAAGACTATATTACCTAAATATTCTATTTTAAATGTCTCTAAGGTAACGGTAGAAATATTTAAATAATGATGTGGAAGTGGATTCCCGTTTGTGATTGTTAGATTCCTTACAGTACTTTAATGATATTTTAAATAAGAAGGAAACAGGTTTAATGTTTGAAGTACGTCTACCACCAACTGTAGATCAACAATGAAAAAGGTAAGACAACCGCTTTCAAAGAGCACAGAAAGGGCAATAAAATTTAGGTATTAGAATTTTCCTGCAGTCCAACTTTACGTGTACTTCATAAACATATTGCAGTTTGTGCTGTGAATTGTTCTTTGTTCAAGTGTATTTGTATCCAGTGCAGCACGATGTATAATATATTTACCATTAAGATCAGAAGCCTGAAAAAAAAATAAAAAAATCAAAGAATATCTGACAAACCAAGCTCACAGGAAGTGTTTCCTCTGTATCTTAATGAAATATAAAGTAGTAGAGCATTTTTTAAAACCTGCTGTTTCTATGTTGCTTCATGAATTTTTCAAAAGCAATGTTAGGATTTGTTTTGGACTTCCTATGCTGGTGGTAGAGCTAAAGAGGCTTTCTGTGAACTTGCCAGAGAAGATAAGGTAAGCATGTGTCTTTGTAGAGTACTTTTTTACGTCAGCAAAATCTGTATTTCCCACAAGCAAGACAATTGGCGGTCCTTTTCAGAAACCAGTTGTTCTGAAAGAACTTCTCATTTCTAATGACGATTTACTTTAAGTGATCATTTCAAGGGAGGAGAATCAGGAATTAAGTTATTTTGCATTTCAAAAAGAACGTATTTATTTAGCTTTCTCCAGTTGCTTTTAGTACTTAACATGGATAACATTAAGCAAGAAAGGGAAGAGATAACTCCATCCCTACTTTGGGATCATCTTATCCATAATCCCTTCTGAAGATTTAACATACCTCATCTACCCTTTGGTTTTATGTGCTGGCAGGATTAGCTGACAGAATGGCGCGGGGTGGATTAAGTAACCACTGTCATCAGTATCTCACTCTTTGCACAATGCAGTATGAAGCAATTATGATAAATCCGAGGACCTGATAGGCAAAAGGCAGAGATATAGCACTGAGGCAATGATTGCCAAGTAAGCCAAACAACAATTTCTATTAGTGCTGTCACAGTCACTGGAAGAAATGCACACAGAAATGTGAATTCAAATGGGAGCAACCAGTTATACTGAGTCCCACTGACGTCCATCTGACACCAGAAATGGTAGTGTCCTTGGCAAGACCATGCAGTGGTACCTCCCCAGAATGTTAGTACATCATTCATCAGTTTGTGACCCAGGATTTTCTGAGCCCCTAGTGATGATGTCTTCATCTATAATAGCTGCAGTTCTCTTCAATAATAATTGCATTTTTCTTCATAGAAGTGAATTTCTCATCCATGTATTTTGAAACTGTAACAGCACGTACCATCTAGAGCCTACCGTAGCAAAGAGTTGCACATCTTAACTATGAGTGCATTTATATCCTTCTTTTCATTTTATTCATTTTATACTTTCCACCTGCTACTTTCATTTAATTTCTCCTCTCAGAATAGACTATGGGTGACTGTGTATCAGCTAAGTCCATGCCACATGTGCTTTTATTGATTTCCATCATATCCTCTCCTAGTTTTTTTCTTTTTTTTCTTTTTTTTTTTTTTTATAGCCAGAGGAATCCTGATCTACCTAATCACTCCTTATATGGGTGTCACTACAATTTTAGTTATCCTGTTTTTACTTTGCTGTACAGTCACTTGCCTGCTATATCCTTTTTTATTTTTTTTTCAGGAGCCTAGAAGCTTACAAATTACACAGAATATGAGTGCACACAAGGAATGTTTTCTGTTTTATTCTACGAATATTTTCTAATATTTTCTAGTGATGTGTTTGTTTCACTGGTGACCACCTATACCTGAGAGGATATTTTTGCAGAATTATGTACTACAGTTTTTTTCTACTTCCTTCTATTGCATCTTTATTTCTGTTCTTTGATTCCTACATTTTAACAAGTGTTTATGCATATGAAATCTTCCACACTTATTCATTCTGGAATGGTAACAACCTCATCCCTTCAATATAAATGTACTTCTAGGATATTTTTTAAAACAGAATCATAAAATGGGGAAACTTGTGTTATAAATTGTGCCTGTTGCCACTTGTCCTGTTATAAGGCAATAATGACAAGAGTCTGGCTCTATCTTCTTACTCCCTACAGTCAGGTTTTAATGTTTCATATTATTCTGCTTTTATATATACTTGCTGTAGTTTATATTCATTGGTACTTTCCTCATTTTAATGTAGTTCCAGCTTTCTACAGGACAACAGAATCACTGAAGTTGGAAGGGGTCTTTAGATAATGTCTGGTCCAAACCCCTGCTCAAGCAGGAGCATCCAGAGCAGGTTGCCCAGGACCAATCAGGTCTTGAAGATACTGACAGGTGGGGACTCCACAGCCTCCCTAGGCAGCCTGTTCCTGTGTTTCACTGCACTTACAGTAAAAAAACAAACAAACAAACAAAAAACACCACCAACAAAGTACTTACTTCTGTTCAAATAGAGTTTTTTTACTTTGTTCCTATTTCCTTCTGTTCTGTCAGTGGGTACTGATAAAGTCTCCTGGAGCCTTCTCTTCAAACTGCAGTCTTAGCTCTCCCAGCCTCCCTTAGTCACATTCATGGCCCATCACTGAACTTGCTCCACTAAGTTGGTATCATTCTGATACTGGGGAACCCCAAACCAGACCCAGCACTCTGAATGTGGCCTTACCAATGCTGGTCAGACAGGNAAGCAATTATGATAAATCCGAGGACCTGATAGGCAAAAGGCAGAGATATAGCACTGAGGCAATGATTGCCAAGTAAGCCAAACAACAATTTCTATTAGTGCTGTCACAGTCACTGGAAGAAATGCACACAGAAATGTGAATTCAAATGGGAGCAACCAGTTATACTGAGTCCCACTGACGTCCATCTGACACCAGAAATGGTAGTGTCCTTGGCAAGACCATGCAGTGGTACCTCCCCAGAATGTTAGTACATCATTCATCAGTTTGTGACCCAGGATTTTCTGAGCCCCTAGTGATGATGTCTTCATCTATAATAGCTGCAGTTCTCTTCAATAATAATTGCATTTTTCTTCATAGAAGTGAATTTCTCATCCATGTATTTTGAAACTGTAACAGCACGTACCATCTAGAGCCTACCGTAGCAAAGAGTTGCACATCTTAACTATGAGTGCATTTATATCCTTCTTTTCATTTTATTCATTTTATACTTTCCACCTGCTACTTTCATTTAATTTCTCCTCTCAGAATAGACTATGGGTGACTGTGTATCAGCTAAGTCCATGCCACATGTGCTTTTATTGATTTCCATCATATCCTCTCCTAGTTTTTTTCTTTTTTTTCTTTTTTTTTTTTTTATAGCCAGAGGAATCCTGATCTACCTAATCACTCCTTATATGGGTGTCACTACAATTTTAGTTATCCTGTTTTTACTTTGCTGTACAGTCACTTGCCTGCTATATCCTTTTTTATTTTTTTTTCAGGAGCCTAGAAGCTTACAAATTACACAGAATATGAGTGCACACAAGGAATGTTTTCTGTTTTATTCTACGAATATTTTCTAATATTTTCTAGTGATGTGTTTGTTTCACTGGTGACCACCTATACCTGAGAGGATATTTTTGCAGAATTATGTACTACAGTTTTTTTCTACTTCCTTCTATTGCATCTTTATTTCTGTTCTTTGATTCCTACATTTTAACAAGTGTTTATGCATATGAAATCTTCCACACTTATTCATTCTGGAATGGTAACAACCTCATCCCTTCAATATAAATGTACTTCTAGGATATTTTTTAAAACAGAATCATAAAATGGGGAAACTTGTGTTATAAATTGTGCCTGTTGCCACTTGTCCTGTTATAAGGCAATAATGACAAGAGTCTGGCTCTATCTTCTTACTCCCTACAGTCAGGTTTTAATGTTTCATATTATTCTGCTTTTATATATACTTGCTGTAGTTTATATTCATTGGTACTTTCCTCATTTTAATGTAGTTCCAGCTTTCTACAGGACAACAGAATCACTGAAGTTGGAAGGGGTCTTTAGATAATGTCTGGTCCAAACCCCTGCTCAAGCAGGAGCATCCAGAGCAGGTTGCCCAGGACCAATCAGGTCTTGAAGATACTGACAGGTGGGGACTCCACAGCCTCCCTAGGCAGCCTGTTCCTGTGTTTCACTGCACTTACAGTAAAAAAACAAACAAACAAACAAAAAACACCACCAACAAAGTACTTACTTCTGTTCAAATAGAGTTTTTTTACTTTGTTCCTATTTCCTTCTGTTCTGTCAGTGGGTACTGATAAAGTCTCCTGGAGCCTTCTCTTCAAACTGCAGTCTTAGCTCTCCCAGCCTCCCTTAGTCACATTCATGGCCCATCACTGAACTTGCTCCACTAAGTTGGTATCATTCTGATACTGGGGAACCCCAAACCAGACCCAGCACTCTGAATGTGGCCTTACCAATGCTGGTCAGAGAGGAAGGATCGCTTCTCTCAACCCTCTGGCAAAGCTTTACCCAATAAAATCCAGGAGGTTTATAGCCTTCTTTGCATCTTGGAATGCCTCTTAATTCTATCCGTATTTGTTTATCCATATTTGTATCTTTCCAAAACTGCTACTGACAGGTGGTTTACAGTTATGCTGATCCCCAAGTAGGGTGTCATTAAATAGCCTATATTGAACCTGCATGTTAGATGCAGTTTAACTTTTTGTCTTTCTTTAAGTTCTCTTTTAAATTCTTCTACCTTTTAATTTCTTTCTTTCTTTATTTAAATTCATTGGGTGTTCTGCTGTTTTTCATCTCTGCACAGTTGTTGAATGCAGTTGTTGCAGTAATGCTCTCTCATAGTTTCATTTGAACTAGATTGTTTCTGACATTCAGGACAAAATCAGGAATTTTTCTTCCATTTGTGCTGAGCTACATCTTTAATGGAGAGGTTGTTTATGACATCCAAACGTTCATTCCTAGCACCATGTCTGGACATGATATTTGATGTAAGTTGCTTTGGATGTAAGTGAAGTTTTCTTTACTATTCGAGTTTCTTTTCCTCTCAGCCACTCTGGGAGACTCACACTGACTCAGAGGTTCGTCACATCAGTTTTTCCTCTAATCTCCTTGGTCAGGCAGTCAACTACACACTCCCAGTCCTGCGTCTGTGTTGTCTACATGTTAAGTAAGCAGCTACCAATCTGAAAAACCTCAGTGCTTATAGATGTATTAATCATGGGGATCAATAATTGCCCCAACACACAGTCCGGTTGATAATAAATCTGTGACAGCAGCCATGTAGCACTTCCTTTATTGTAGCATGACTGTAACAAAGGGAGGAAGTGGAAATGGGTATTTGGCACAGGATGGGTTGTCTCCTCAAGGTAAAACCTCCAGCATACCTAGAATACCTGACTGCAGAGTCTTCAAAGTTTAGGCACCAGTGAATGTGTGAGCATTACAAAACAAAAACACCTTAAAATAATGTAACCACTCCTTCAGGAGCACAGCTTATTTTATCCACCAGCATACTTGGCAAAGGACGTTTGCTTCCATTTCCAACAGAGGGCTGATGCCAAGACTGGCGTAACTGCTCTGCCTATATTCACTTTCTCTTAAGCACTTTCCTCAATAGGCGGCCATGGCAGCATAATAACAAACAGCATGCATCATTACATCTTCACTTATAAAAAGTGCACTGTTTCAGGGTCTTGGAAGCATCTGTAGTAGCATGGTTGAGTAACTTCATAACACATTTCTCTTACATTTAGAATATAGCATTATTACAAAACTTTCTATTAAGGCATGGTGATAATGTGTTGCAACTCTAAGAGGTGTCAGTAGTCAGTATTTCTTCCCACCACGTTCATCATAAGCAATTACAATGATTTTATAGCATATTTGTATAAACCCTTTCTTCCGAAAGTTATCTATAAACTTCAGAGGAGGCTCTTAAACAACTACTGAAGTGCAGTTCATTGAGATAGAGGCCAGAAATTATGTAACACATCAACAATGAAGAACAATTTAGAGGAGAGAGCAAGACAAACTACAATCTCTATTTGAAACTGAAGCCAAAATGTAAGCGGACATAGTCAAAATGTAGCAATGCTAATACAACTTTTATTCTCTTGCAAAAATTTAAGAGGGAATCTACAGTTAACATTCATAATCCTTTTTCTTACCTCTCAGTTTATACGAAACAGTGCCAGTAAATGAGCAAGCATCTTTAATACCAAGCTGATGTAGTGATTTCCAGTTATTTCTGTTTCCAGTGCACAAATGCCTAGAGACTTTCATTAGAACAGTGTATTCATTTCTGCAAAATCACAACACTTCTAAAATGTTTGAAAGGTAAAACTAACCCTACTTATGCAGGCAAGAATTTTCCCCACAGCAGATTGAGTTTTTCTTGATGATATGTCTCCAAACAGTGATCAGACTTAAGGTCCTGGATGGCAACATTAAGTATAATCTTCAGTCATCCAAAACACTTGCAAACAAACCAAAATATTTTCTTCTGGATCAGGAGTTTGAATTAGATGACTGAATTTTCCTGGCATGAGAGAATTATTCCTTGTCTTTCACCTAATCCTCCTCTGTTATACAATACATATAGTTTTTTGTTCCCCTTGGGTTTGAAAAGATTACTTTTCCACTGGGTTTTCTGCATCACTGTAATACTTCTCCTTGATCCTCTGGTTTCGTCTGCTCAACTCTCTGTTTGTAGTGCATCTGGTAGCCTGAATGAAGTTACAGCTTTCAGATCTGTCATTTAGTCTTCGGATATACTACTAGAATCCCCAGGGTCTTGTATTCTGCCTTCAAGATCTTTTGTTCCATCATTCACCATCCATCGTGTCAAGTGTTTCTTCCCAAAGTATTTCAATTACAAATTGATATTTAGCATTTGGTAAGGACTTAAAAGTCTTTGGTTTCCATTTGTCATTTGAGCTTTCCACCTCAGGCCCTTGAAACATGCTGAGCTTTGGAAGCACTTTTGCAGATCTTTTAGTACATATTTTATCCTTTGATATTTTGCATTCGTAGTTGTTTTATTAAGATAATCTAAGAATCAAAAAATCATGGAATAGCCTGGGTTGAAAAGGACCTCAAATATCACCTAGTTTCCAACTCCTTGCTGTGGGCAGTGTTGCCAACCACTAGAGCAGGCTGCCCAGAGCCACATATAGCCTTGCCTTGAATGCTTCCAGGGATGGGGCATCCACTACATCTCTGGGCAACCTGTTCCAGTGCGTTACCACACTCTGAATTTAAAACTTCCTCCTAATATCTGACCTAAATCTCCCCTGTCTTAATTTAAAACCATTCTCCTTTGTCTTATCATTTAACCCATGAAAACAGTTGTTTCCCCTCCTGTTTATATGCTCCCTTCAAGTACTGGAAGGCCATAATGAGGTCTCCCCAGAGCCTTCTCTTCTCCAAGCTAAACAATCACAGTTCCCTCAACCTTTCCTCTTAGGAGAGGTGCTCCAGCCCTCTGATCATCTTAGTGGCCCTCCTCTGAACCCGTTCCAAGAGCTCTGCATCTTTCTTGTGCTGGGGGCTCAGACCTGGATGCAGTACTCCAGAGGGGGCCTCAAAAGAGCTGAGTAAAGGGGGACAATCCCCTCCGTCTCCCTTCTGGTCACCCCTTTTTTAATTCAGCCCAGGATATAGTTGACCTTCCAGGCTGCAAGCACACACTGCTGGTTCATGTCCAGCTTCTCATCCACCAGGACCCCCAAATCTTTCTCCATAGGACTGTTCTCAAGGAGTTCTTCCCCCAGTCTGCATAAATACCTGTGATATAGGTTTAAATCATCTCCATCATAACTGGAGCTGATGTGACACAGTATGTTCACTCACAGTGTCAGGAGATTCCAAAGTACCATGGTACGTGTCATTTCCTGTTTGCACTGACCTTTCAATAATCTGTTATAATCTTCAAACAATTTTTTTTTTCAAGCAGAATACCTATTTCTCTGTCTTGATTAATGTTTGACAATGCATAAACATCTCTTGCTATTGCATTTCAGCAAATGTGGTATAGAGTTTTTCCATGGGTAACCATAAGTTCTGGGCTTCTGTGGACTTTTGAATTTCTTTGGTTATTGATTTTCCAGTGAATTTCAGGTGTTCGGTGTTATCCAGTTTCTAGTAGACTATTAACACAATGCTACTTTTTCATCTTAAATGAATATAAAGACTAATGATTGCTACACAGTTTAGGCCTTTTTCAGCTCTGTTCTGTGTCTGAGCTGTGTTAGTAACCTGTTCTTGACAGAAATACCAGCAACACAATCTCATGTGAAGTTTTTTATTTGTAGATCATTTTTGAAATTTGCAGTTTGTTTCAGTGTGTTAAATGCCACTGTAGTTTGTGAAATCAGCCAGTCTTCATAGGGTATTAGGAAAATATTAGATTTCCTCCACAGGACAAATAAGCTTGATCTCTAGTTGTCTGCTGGGAACCCAGCAACTTTCTGGAACTATTTCATGGTGAAGTTTCGTTATTCTGCATCTTCATTTGTCTAAATACCTGATTGCACTCTCTGAGCATGAAAGGATGTAAGCTGTTAGCAGTCCAGCAGCAGGCCTTTTGTTTTCATTTATACAGGTCGTGGTCCTGCTCCTGGGAAAATACTAATAAATCTCACCGTGATTTTTGTTTATGCAGAACTAAGTCATAATGTTTTCCTCCATATATCATGCATTCTGTTTCCTCCACATTCTGGAGCAATTCCTGGCACATATTTCCTGTTTTGTACGGTCTTCTGTTGGCTTTGTCTCCTTTTTTTTGTTGTTGTTGTTTTGTTTTTTAATCTGTTTTCAACTGTACTTTCTTGATGCAACACCTCAGTGTTCAACATTCAGTCAATGAATAATTGCAATCATATATTTTCAATAGAATTTTGTGCATTTAATTTGATTCAGCATGTTGTGTCTGAATGGAGAATGTGCAGTTCAATACCCACCTGTACTCACCCATTATTTTGCTATACAGGAGTGCTTATGGACTTTTGTAGACAGATCTGGAATACAATTTCTCTTTAGTTTCAAAAATAGCTTATTAATGTTAACCAACAGTCACCATCTTGAGCTATTTGTAGTACTCCAATATTTCCCTGAACTTCTCTAGGAAGGATGATGTCATTTGTCAGAAAATATCTTTGTAAAAAGGAACATGGATGTAGAGTCTAGACCGTAGGAGATTTTACATGATCTGCTTTGCGAGCAGACAGTGCAGGGACATGCTCTGTCTGGTTTTATTCCTACTTGTAGGGAGAACATGGCAGCCCAGATCTGCTGATCATTCCCTCACCAGCTCTGTGGTGTTGCAATAGATCAGCTATAAAAGCTAGTACAGCTTTGAGTTGCAGTTGCAACACAGGAGAGGATTGTTTTCTCTTCACAGCTCCCATTGAAAGGCCCTTCCACCTCTCTGTGAGCAGGTTCCAAAATTTATCGCTTGAAGAAACAAAACTAGAGGAGTTTTTCTTCCTCCCATGACAAGTTGCTAAATTAAGATCTGTGGCTATTAGTAAACATATCCTATCAATCAACAATTACTAAAAAAACAAGATGCATCCCTCTGCACAATTCATATTTATCATGAAAGGAGCAGGTAAACTGTTTGGATGTCAAAGGGAGCTACAGGCTACAAAAGGATACAGAATCATAAGCAATAACAAAAGTATTGTTTAATTATTAATTTGTACAAAATATTGGACAGGTCCAGGGCAGAAGCTGAGAATGAAACTATCTGTGTTTTAGGAAACATGTCAGGTTATCATTTTCTCACCTCTTGGATGATGGTCTCTTTTCTCAGTCAGCGGTACTTTCCAGGAGAGAAATATCCATGCCAATATAGCAAATGAGTTGCAGAATTCAAGTGCTACAACATGAAGAAAATAAAGTGTGCTGCTCCTAAAATCTTGTTTTGACTAAAGATCAGGAGTGGCTGCCCAGGCAGTCTTAACATATCATCTCAGGGAGCACTCCACACACTGCAGGATCCCCTCTGAGAGCACAGTGCTGCCAAAGCAGCGGCCTTATCTTTATCCACACTCAGCTATGTGCTCCCACTGCCTCCTTATGTGCAGTGGGTAAGCTCTAATTCCAGGCTGAAAACAAACCTTGAAAAATAAAGTTTTTGTTGGATCCCACTCGCCCCACAGCTGCAGGACATGGGGAGAGCTGGTGAGGGTGAAGCAGCTGCAGCTGGAGGGCGTCTCCACTTTTGGTGTAAGTGCAGACATTGGCCAGTCTAATCCACTCCTGCAGTCCATACTCAACACAGATTCAGACAACCACAGGTTATGCAGACAACTGGAAATTGGCACACTTTATGTCAGCAGGAAAGTGGTTTTATTTCCACATCTGTCTGCTATTACAGGAGCATGCACTTCTCCATCTTAGTTATCTGAATGAAACTGGGAAAGGACTTTCTATCTCCACTAATCTTCCATTTTTTAGTTTTAGCTTCATTACTTGGAAAATTTGTACAAATGTTTACACTAAGATCTAGCTTGATTCATAAATACAATCCATAAGTCAGGAGCTCTGTCTTGTGGCAAACTGTATCCACCTGCTTGAGGTATCACCATTTTAGATAATGCAGGCAAGTGATAAAAACAGCCTCTTTTATTGAGATTCGTTCAAACAGGCGAAGGTAACTTCAGCCTAGAAATTCCACCCACCAAAACTACCAAAATATCAAACATCACTTAGTCAAAAATTATATCACCTAATTATACTGTTACACACATGAAACAGTAACCAGCAGCTTTACACAATGGATGTCGTCTTCTCTAGACATCACGTCTGCTACTGGGCTCATTGCATTGCCCTCAGAGTTCATATCAAGCAGGTGTCATATCTGCAGACAGTATAACCTTCCATTAGTCTTAAATTAATTCGAGGGTATGTGCAACTCCAAACTTGTCCAATTTAATTTTCCTGACTGCTGATGTGGAGACTGATAGGATTGAAGTGAAAACAGGATTGTTTAAGGAAAGGAAAGAAGGATTTTAAGAAAAGTGTTCAAGGACTGATAAAATCTGAACACTAGTTAAGAACACAGATATTCCTCATCACTACTAGGTGATTAACTGCTTTTTTACTAACAGTTGTCAAAAGAAGAACTGTGCATTAACTATTTAAATGTTTAATGTTTAGTAGTGATCCAAAATTCAGAAGTTCTAAACTAACAAGCCTTCATAAAGGATCACAGTTTATTTTCTGGTACAGCAGAACTCCAAAAGTGCTGGAAGAATATAATTTCTTGAATTCACAAGGAATAACATGAGGAAAGAATAATGAGCAAAATAAAAATTGTCACTTTCTGATAGTGTGATCCTTTCTTTATTCTTCCTACAGCTTTTGGACTTTGCACCTTCCTTCCAAAGCTGGTTCAAATGCATATTGATCATGTCACAGACTGCACCTTTGATCAGACCAGATGTATGATAATTGCATGAGTCTGATTGAATGGAAGTACAGTACAGTTCCGGAGGTGAGACATTAGGACTAGACAAATTCTGTAATAATTCTTCTAAGTAGTCAGCCAAGTGCTTGGATGGACTTCTTTCCATAGCTCCTGTACTTTCACTGAAGCTGAAATTCAACACAAAATATTTCATTAAAAATATGTGGGCTTTGCCTCCTAATTCTGTTAGATCTTTCTTACATTCTTCTATCAAAAATATCATAATGTGACTTTTCCTCCTCTTTTAAAAATCTGAGTGCCTGATCTTATCTCAGTAAACTGCTGCTTGGCACATCACCTTTCCTCCCGGCAAGTGGTATGTATACTTGTGTTGGTGGAGTAACCCGACCATGTACTGTATACTCAGCGCTCTGTCTACTGAAAAACAGAACATGATAGGCTCATAAATAGTTTCCTATGCTCTGAGCTGATCTGTTTAAAGTCTGCTCTTTGGGATTGTTTTATAATTGATGTCTGGAAGCTTCTTTCGTCTTTGCTTCCTCCTCGGCCCTGGGCTTCATCTCCTGACAAGTGTTCTCCCAGCAGAGAAGCACTGGAGAGTCTCCTTTTCAACTTCATGCTGAGCACAGAAGGGTGGAGGAGGATGCTAGAAGGGAATAGGAGCCCTTTGTTTTCCCAGACTGTGTCCTGTCCCTGCAGCACTCCCACTGGCTGGCATCCGGGAGAAATCAATGGCTCTCCTGTGCATCACAACACTGGTGCAAATATTGAGATGCAGCTGTGTGAGTCTGTTCCTGAATAATTCAGCCCATCTTCTGTCCCTTTTGTCTGTAAATCAAGTTAGACTCTTGCAGACTCAGCATACCCATAGTATTCAGTACGTCTGAGCTGCCCTCTCAAGGAACTGTGCCTGGTTTCACACTGGCAGAGGCCTAGAGTCACTTAACTGAATCTGAAGAGTTCCTTACCACAGCAAAAGAGGGGCCTGTCCACTACACCTGAGGGATGTGGAGCTTATGGTTATCTGCACTGCACTGGAGTGTTCCAGACAACTGTCAGACTGGGGGGCTAATTGTCCCCTACTGCAATCTCAGCCTGCATTTCCATAGATTAAGAGTGTTCCCTTTATTAAGCATTCAACCCTATGGGCAAAAATTCCACAAGGTCTTTCTGCATACGCAGGGCCCCCTGCCTTATGGAAATTCATGATGCATCGTGAAATTAGTAGCAGAAACCATCCAGAATCAACAGGAATGATAGGTGAAATTCACAATTTCTCTTGTTTTACTGCTCTCTTATGATCTCCCTGTACTTTCATGATTAGGACTGTTACTGATCTCTTACTGACTAGCATGGAGAAAACACTATTGGATCTGGCAGTTTCAAGTGATATATTTGACAATCTGCCAAAAGCTTTCCAATAGAGCAAACCTACCAGGTTTTGATTTTGCAGCATTTTTTTTTTTTCCAGGGGTACTAGCCCATTCTCCAATCATGGTAACAGTAAGAAAATCGTAAAGGAAAGAGCACACTGACTTCATGCAATACTGCTTTTTAGGTCCTCAGCTGGTGGCAAATATCTCTGCTGTGTGCAGAGTCCACGGTGCCAGGGAAGCCCTGGCAGGGAGCTCAGTGGCAGTGGGTGCAGAGCTGAACTCAGCAGCACCCCCTGGGTGAGCCCCCTCACTGCTCAGATAAACCTGATCACAAGGTTTAAAACTTTGCCACGTACTTCTTCCTACAGTCAAGAGCTGAACAACTTGAGGTGTGCAGACTGATTTTCACTGCAGGTTTTGTCATCTTCCTGGCAACTCAGAAAGTCAAATGCCAAAACATAAGCCCTTGTGTGTGATTAGAAGTTCAAAGATGGGTTCCCAGCAATCTCTGCAAACTTCACTCCTCAGTCTGGGTGGAAGAAGCTGCTCACAGGACCTACTGTGCAGGCTGTACAGATGCTGTCAGAGCCACGTTCCCAGGTAATGTTATGATTTCCAGGACCTACCTCAGTGTGTCCCATTTATTTCCTACGTTTTCTTGGGACACAGAACATCTTTGCTGGGTCAACTGTGAAATCATGGTGAGCTTTTTCTACTCCATTCCCCATCCTCATCTGAGAAGCAGGACACTAATCCAATTATTAAACAAGCTGAAATCATGTCTCATTATCATAGTTCTTGTATATATATTTCAGTGTAAAATAATATTCTTGAAATTGGTGCACTGAGAGGAGGAATATATGTGCATTTTGTGTAACTGAAGGCAGTCAGAAGCTAAAAAGGAGACATGCAACCGGACAATTTGAGAGTTTTTTGCTTTCTTATATCACCGGTATTTCTAAACTGCTCCTTCCCTCACAACAACTCCTGATCCACCTCTCCAGTTGCAGTTTGGTGGCAAGGGTTTGTTATGGCAGAAAGAAATGAAAGAAATATAGAGACGTCTGTGGAAAGGAAAAGCCAGATACAGCATTTTCACAATGCTGTCTTTAGAATGATACACTTCATTCAGTGTACCATCTACACTTTAAACACATTAAAGCCTATTTAGTGACACATCTTCCCAGTACAGCAACATCCAGCTAGCTCTCAAATCAAGCTAGCCAGAGTTTTAGCTCTAAACATCAAATGTATATAATCATATTCAACACTGTGAATCATTAGCTATTATCATCATACCTCTTAGGAGCCTATAAAAGAATGCTAAAAAAATCCAGCAGCACAATAGAACCCCTCTACCACAGTAGGGTAGAGACCACCTACTCTGCTATGATACAGAAACAGCACTTACCAGATGAGGCTTCCCCATCAAGGTGGCCAATGAGGTGTTGGTGCTGATTCTCTTCCTCCTGCCGTAGACATTAAAGCGGAGACATTTTGGTACAGAAATGAGGTTCTGCTGTTATCAATCAGTTCCAGTGCCCTTGATTGCTTTGACAGCTTGCTGATGTCAGCATCAAAATGGAGCACGAGAGTCACCACCTGTTGTACAGCCTATCACAGTACAAGCACGTGGCTTCAAAACAACCAGAGGTCTGGCTTTGTCCTTGGCTGTCTGTTTTGTGAGAGAGCCCCCATAAGAGATTCTTCATGAAGCGTGGGTTTGTGGTTCTTCTCAATGATTTCATGAATATCCATTTTTTTTCCAAAAGCCACGATGTGTCAGGCCTCTGCATTGCTGCCATAGAGGTAAGTAGCATGGTAGTCCTTAGCGGTGGTTACTGCAAAATCATGGTGTGCTCTAATATGACCCAAAGAGCACACCATTCAAACAGTCTGATCCTAAACTGACACAGGGAGCTGTCATCTGGTCTGCCTGACCTCAGAGCAGTGTTGGACACAAAAGATGACCATGTGAGGTAGTCCTTGTGCAATGCTGCAAGCTGAAACAACTGGAAATGTTTGCTGAGCTGGGATGGCTTCGGTGGACTTAATGGGTGTTGAAAGAGCACGTCCTGTCTTGCTAGCTAGCTCAGTGGGATCATTTCAACACAGCACAACGAAGCTGCTCAGAGCCCTTCGCAACCCATGTAGCAGAGCTCAGAGGGTAGGCTTTGCATTATATCCTAAAAAATGGTGAAAAGATGCATCTATCAAAAGGTATAACAGACTTAGTGATAACCAACATTTTTGCTGTACTGACAATCTGCATGAGTATTTGTATTGTAACAGACACCAACCAAGCTCACATGCCCCCAGTTTGTTGCAGACTTTTTAATGAGATTGTAGAAATAGCCAGTTCTGTGCCATTGCCTTTCCTCAGGGAATGTACAGAAATACAGCAAAGAGAACATGGCTGATAAAACCTAACACACGATCAACTTCTGACACAAGCATGTAAAGGTCTGCAGATAGAAATACATTGATCTGCAGCAGTAAAACATTGCTTTGTACTCCTTAGTGGTTTTTAAAAGTAGGAATCAGAGTAGGATGAAGGGGGGAAAGTATAGTCATTTGTTTGGAAATATCATGGATGTTAAATCTGTCTTTCCTTATTTGTTTGTTCATTTTTAAAAGTATTTGAGCACTTCTATCCTTTAATTAGATATTGATATTGAACCACAGAAGACCAGAGTATTCAGCCTTTTGTGCTTGGTGAACTGATTCTTTCTGGGCAGATTTTTTTTCTCCCATTGAATATAGCTAGTTTGCTTTCCATAGAAGCTACTTAAATCTCTCTATTTTGTTTTGTTTCAATATTTCAGCTCCCCTATAAACCAACTTTATTTTTCAGCATCACTGATACTCTCCTAGTACTGCAAATGGCCATAATGTCTTTCAGGAACAGCGGGACTCTGCACAATTCTGTTGTGGATGCAAAAGTATGCAGAAAAGGTCTCAACCCGAAACTAAACCTTTTCTACATCAGTTCTTGGTCATAGTTGCCATAGCTATCAAAAATTGTTGACATTCCAAGAAACAGCTGGTGTGATTGCTTTAACTTAGTTAGAAGAGGAAAATGCAGATACAGCCTGACTCTTAAGAAGACCTGAAAATTGTCCTGCAAATGTACACAATAATAAGGGATTTGTTGTTTTCTAAGTCTGAAATGTGGTAGATTAAATAAATGTTCTTTCAGTCTCTGATCAAATCTGATTTTTCTCCTGTAACTATTGAATAAACAACTTTCCTGATGCCTACAGAAGGAGAAAAAACTCACCCTTCTGACATTGTAAGACAATATTCATGAATCTTTGGGATAGTAGGAAGAGATCTCTTTCAAGCAGGATCTTCTAAACCCTAGAAATTCAGAGAGTTTGAAGGAGAAAGATCTGGGCACCAGAGCACAATTCACTATCAGTATAGTCAATTAAATTCATACTATAATATCTTCTGTTTCTTCCACTGACCTTAAAGAATGACCAGCACAGATACAGGCACCTATACAATAGCCATTAAATCAGTTGCACCCTCTCGCACTCACTGCTTAGCCAAACAGGGCCAGAAAGTTATTGTGAACTGAGCCAAGCAGCTGCCTGTGCAAGCAATTCCCAAACTAAGGTTGTGATCCAGAGCAGAGCTGAGGCAGCCTCTGGATGGGGGCACAACCTGACAGAAATGCAATTTTTCTGCTGATATCATGCGATTGTGAATCCGACAGAGGTGGTCCTGAAGGTGGAAAGGGTGATACTGCAGACCCAGTCCAAAAATAGTTGCTTACCTTGGACAAACACACTTGCTTCAAACTAGAATGGAAATTTTGTGGCTATTTGAGGAAATGAAGGGCCCACATTCGATTTCGTTGTCCACTACATTCTGGGACGCTTTTGTGGTCCTGTGTTGAATGAAAAGAAAACAGTGGCAGAAAGATGTTGAAACGAGCTGCTGTAAAAAGGAAAATGTCTCCTCAGTAAGATTTTCACACAAGGAAAAAAGGAGGCTTTTGAAAGCACCCAGGATATGCTGTACATAGAATAATGGGACATAAATGGAAGAAAGAAAAGCCAAGGCTATTAAATTATGTTTTGTCTGTCCTTGATGCTGAAAATTGTTATTATTCAGCAGAGTCTAGTCCATATTTGTTTTGTTTTAATGTCTGGAATACTTTGCATTTCACCCTAATAATCCACTCTGTTCTAAATGTTTATACAGCATGATTTACTACAATGTGGATGTGTAATTATAGCGATGATTAGACAAAACATCTTTGACAAGAAAGGAAAACAGTAGTTAATAATGTTTTCCATCTGTTTGGTAAAACCTCACTTAAAAAGAAAGAGCCTCTTAGCATAGAACAGGGTCCAAGGCAACACCTATGCAAGTACATGACAGCAGTATAAATGCCTAATGAATTCATTCTGATCATTGCTCACACATTTTTGAAAGCACTACCATCTGTTTTATAGATAAATATTACAGTAATTAATGTCAGCACATGTTTATATTATATCATTTCCAGAGTCTTATTTTAGAGTTAAGACCTTTTTCTTTTCAGGGAGAATAACAGCATATTTTAAGCTATTGGCAGGAAATGCAATGTTATTAGGATAAAATGAGTGAATTTCAGTAATGGCTCACTTCTTTATTGGAAAACTTTAGAGCATTTAATGCTTCTGTTCTTCATTAAAGGCCAAATATTGGGTCAGTGCCTACTCATGGAAAGCCCAAAAGAAACTCAAGCACTGCTGAATGAGGTAAAACTATAGTGAATAATACCACAAAACATTTGAACTCCTGAAACTGGTATTTTAAGTCCCTTTGGCACCATCCTGATGACAAGGCAATGAAGGCTTTCTGATGCCTGGCATTGGGCGCTCTGGCTCGAGTAGTAAATGATACAGGTTTAAATTAAATGCATGGGTTAGCTCTTCATAGAGTCACGTCCCTCCTGTGCTCTGTTGCTTCTTGCTTTTTGTGAGGCCCTGACATCGTTATCTTCATCACTGATAATGAATTAGCCTCTTATTAGCAGCAAAGCAAATTATTTTAATTAAAAATTCACTGCTTCTCCATCAAAAATGTTAAGAAAGGTGTGTGTAACAGTGCAAGCCCATGGAATTAATCTGATTCTCACTTAAGACTTCAGCTTGTATGATATGCCAGTCAAAGCCTTGGTGAAAAACCCTCTGAAGTCAATTAAAGACTTCTGATGACTTCTCTGGGCTTCAAATCAGGATTTATCTCTACCTGTGCTCCAAGAAAAATACGTTTCAGATGCACAAAAATGTGGATGACAGTCCTGAAACATAACTGTTTTCATTGTGTTCATTATATCAGTAACTTTCTGTCTCCCAGTGAAATTGAGTCACAGCTGAACATGTCCAGTTCTTTTGCCAGTACTCCATCTACCTATACGAAGACCTGCTGTTTGGAAATCTTTGTCTGGTGACAGACGTTGGTGAAACTCGTTCCTTACATGGTTTCAGTTACATCTCTTGTTTCCTTTCTAGACTCTGTGCTGCCAGGTCTACCTTTTGTGTGAGTATGATCTGTTAGTATAAAATATATATTTGATGTTTTATCTTTTTGTATTGTTTAATTTTTTTAACAAAAGCTGCAGCAGATGCTTCAGTTGCCGAATCTAGTTGACATTTAAGCATCTCTGGAGAGACTTAAATCTTCTAACACTACTCAGTACACTCTGAGCAGCCAATAGATTTTCCTGGATGTCTTCCACCATGGATTCCACTTAAGCAAGGTTCCTAAGTATCCATCTAAGTTTCCAGCCAAGTAACTGCTGCTCAGATGTCTTGCAAAGAAAGCCACTCCATGCTTATTTCCATTAGAAATAGAGAAATAACTGAAAAGAGCAGAAAAGTTGGGGAATAAAAGAAAATGGAGAAATAAATAGCAGCCCTATGTACTTGCAGAGTGAATCTTTTGTTCCCCGAATACCAATTACCTGCTGCTTAAAAGCTCCACTAATTACCAGAAGCTTGTAAGAGCTTCCTGTGGGACTGATTGTATTCTTCTGGACAACACGATGTCCAAAAGTTCCGTAAAATATGGTAGAAATATGGCTTCAATGACCACAATGCCCAAAGTCAGGAACAAGGCCACAAGGATCCATCTTTCTCTCTTGAAATATTCTAGAAGTCACAGTAGTTTTTAAAAAGGCAAAGCAAGCTGGCAGCAATCTGCCAAAGGCCACTGAAGTAGTGTGTTGTTCTCAGTCCTCTCACATCCAGCAAGAGAAAAAATCAGCTGCCAGCTTCCATAGAGGTAATGGTGACTTCAGAAGAATAAATTCCCAAAAGTCTGGGAAGTCTGTCTAAATCTAGGAGAGACTTTGCTGTAGTGTTAAAAAAGAAGAAAAAAAATTATTTTGAAGATCAGTTTGTAATCACGTCTGTGTGACGTGGTTGATAGTAACACCATGAGACTGGATTCTGTGGCCTAGGAAGCACCTTATTACTCCTGTGTGAAGAGATCAAACCACAAAATTCACACTCATACCTAGAGCTGACCTGTTTTATCCTCCAAGGGAAGGGGAAGGAAAGCAGCAAGCTTTCAGAAATGTGAGTTATATCATTACAGCTAGTATCCTGCAAAATTCTGCTCCAGATTTAAACTGCTGCCAGCCAAGAGAGCAGCATTCAGCTTGGGAGTTACAGAGCAAGCTCTAAAACACACGTACATTCACGTACGCCTTCTGGCCATCTGTATCTCCTTCCTTCAGGGGATGCTGAAGGATGAAATATTAAATGTTAAATAGTAGCTCAGAGCTAGAAATCACTGCCCCTAGAGAGAATGCTGTAGTTGCTTAATGATGAGCGATTCTGAGCACAAGGTTGGAGTCAGAAGTAAAGAAGAGTATCATATGCCTCTGAAAGAGCCAGGGGATTTGGGTTGGGGAAGGTAATGACATGAATGGCTCTTGGCCTCAGTATTGGTGTTGACACTAGTAGTTTAAGCTCTCTGATGACCACAAGCAGGGAGAGACTAAGTTTTGTCTTATCTAAGATACAGTCAGTGCCTTCCCCAGAACAGTACTTCTCAAAACAGTTTTCGGATGCTCGTCTGGTCTGCCCTGATGGTGGTGTGCAATTTGTCAGAACACCCGTGCCGTTTCTTAGGCATGTTCCCTAGTGATTTTCCAGCCAATTAGTAGCCTGGATTAATTCTGCCTACTGAAATGGCTACTTGACACGTCAGGAAAGGTCTCTTGGTTACAAAGGAAGTATATCAAACAACATGATATGTGTGTAAAATGCATCACAATAATCAATGAAAATTTTATGGCCATGTTTTGCAAACATTGGTTTGTGTAAATGGAACAATAACTATAAACACTGGAGCTTCCATCTTACATGTAATAAAACAGCTCAAGTTCTCTAAAGTTGTGATTTTGATATCTTGATATGGGAGGGAAAGAAAGGGTAGGCAAAACCTTGGTGTATTCAAATTGTACAGAATAAAGGGTTGTTTCTATAAAAACAGTCATATTAATAGAGTATGGAATAGAATCTGTCATAGGAAATACAGTACTTGCAGATCCAGGAGAGCTTCTGATTGTTTTATCTGTTTACTTCTATTTCAATGTTCAATTCTTCTGACTGACTAATAAAGTAAGAAGAGCTAGGACTGGACTTCTGTTTCAAAACTCCTATGTAACAGAAAAGTCTTACATAGGAGAAAGTAAATTCAGCCCAAAGGAGCTGTCTTACATTTCTCAAGTTAAAGAATGATAAAGAGAAGTATCCAGGAATTTCAGCATTAGCTTTACCAACTCTTTTGATTTCACAGCTGCTCTCTGCTATTGTCTGGATAGGATATGACCACGTACCTTTTACTGCTGTATTTCTTTATAAATCTGTTGATTTAGTTCAATAGCACACAGGAAAAATAGAACACATGACTGGCTGAAGGCTGCAAATCTACTAGCACCACCGATAAAAAGGCTGTTCACTTAGATGTTCTACCCTTAACCCACTGCTGAACTCACTGCAATAGATTTGCGTGCGGACACAGCAGATTCAAGGATGCGTGGCAGAGGCAGGTGAGAGGCTGTTCAAAGCAAGGCAGCCATGCAGGGCCAGAAGAACAGGGTGGTTTGGAACAGTCCTTGGCAAGTTTTAGTATGCTTGTAATATTTGAACTGGCTCAAATAGCATGTGTGACAGCTATCCCAACAAACTGCTGCTTTTGTCAGCAGTTTGATCCAAAGGAAAAGAAAGAAAATTATATATATATAAAAAAACAAAACTCAACAACAACAAGAAAAAAAGTGTATTCCAAAGCAGGCACAGAGCAAAGGCATGTCCCAGAGACTGGCACAAGTGTTCCTGGAGCCTTTGTTCTCAAAGGGATGGGTAGTAAATCATCTAAGCCATCAAGGGAAGACCTGAGCCAACTAAATCAGTCTGGATGGTAATACTCAAATGAGTAAGCAGCCAAGAAAATATAGAAGATTATGATTAAGCATTTGATGAGTAATTTTGTATCCCTCGTTGTAAAAACAGACTTTTGAAATGGAGCTTTTCAAAACTTGTTTTTTCTGGTAAACTGTTTTTACACCACACTCCTTAAATGTTCATACATTTTTAGATTGTTCCTTCTCCATCAGTGGGGACATCTCATCAGCAGAACATACATTTGCATAAATCTCAGTATTAGAGCATCCAAAAGATTCAGATTGCCAATATTAGCAATTGATGTATTTTTTTCCTCATATACATTTTCCACAGCTTTTCATAAGGTGCGTATTTTTCTGCTCAGACCCTTACATTCTGCTGAGAGATCTAGATTTCTCAAGATAAAAAGACAGCGTATTTTCATTTTCTGTAAACCACCTCTTCAAAAACACATGGTTTTGACACAGAGCTTTAAAGAGCACAGAGGCATTTGAGTAATTTGTATGAATTCTAATCAGAGATACACAAGAAATAAATGGACATTTAAAATACAGTCTTGGTCCAGTGGTGTTCTGAGCACGCAGAAATAGTGGAGAGCTCTGTCCCCTTAGGATTATGCAAACACCAAGTACCTGCACTAATCTCACACAATACCCTATTTAAAAAGTGACTAACCTTATTTTAAATACAAATAAAGCTTTCAAACCAATTAAGAGCATTAATGCTATCACTTTTGTACTTACTAGTTGCTTTGTTTGATTTTCCATTATTTTTGCAGGCCTTTTGCCAGTAAATCATTAGAAATGAAAAACAGACACACTTGAAACCATGCGACTATGCATCTCTTTTGCCACTGTGTGGCAAATAGGTATAATCCATCATCTCCAATACCCCTTTCAATAGTATCCTTCATATTTCAAATAATTTAACAGTCCAAGTGACAGTCTAATTCTTTCCTTTGATAGCCAAGATGTTTTCAAAGGTAATTTTTTTCCCTTGTAGCACTTTCTTGTTTCTTTACCAAAATAGTCGTTAGATGCAAAATGCCTTCCCTTTTTTAGCCAACTTCAGGAACGCTGGAAAGATCTGGAAAAGACATTTTAATTTCTCGAGTCTCTCCCAAAAATCTTCACAATCTTCCTGTCATTTCTATTCCTTTTACAATCCATCTGATACTGGATCCTCATCAAGTGCCTGAAAATATTTAAGTAAAACATTTTGTCAATGGCATGTTCAAGACATTAGATTGTGAGTTGACTCTTCCCTCCTGTCAGGATCCATTAATTGAGAAAGAGTATTTTTACTAGCAATGAGCCATGCATGGCTTATTTGACTGAACTGAGTACCATCATCCTTGGTGGAAAGAACATGAAATGATCAGAGGCTATGACTGCATGTTTCACTAGTGTCAAGACTTAAACTGCAAAGTCTCCCTGCTGGCTTGTATGAATAGCACAAAGCCCACTGCTTAGTCCCTGCAAAAACAAATGAAAAACGCAAAAATAATTTAGCAATGAAGTATAATTTACTCACTCGTCAACACAGTTCGTGCACCAATTTAGCTCTCTGCTGGGTTACACCAGTAAATTGGCCTTCTTGAGCAGGTCTATGCCAAGGAGAAAAATTGGCTCTGAATCTATTGGTTTTGTAAATTCTTTTCATAACACAGGATGGTTTAATCAAGTGTATTTGTAAATGTGCTAACAGTCGCTTTGAAATGTTATATGCAGCACACATTCATGGTTCTGACACTGAAACATACCCGGGGGATTTATAATGCTAAATGCTTGTCAGTCTCTCCAGGAGGAGCAGACAAATTCAGGACACGATGTGCTTCTCATCCATGCCTCAGACTACAGTTGCTTTTCTCTATCAGTCATCAGCTTTCCTATGCCTGATAATCCAGTATAATTTGATGTTTTTCACTTAGGCACAGTGGTGACTCCAGCAAGCAAAAATGTAGTAAGAAAAGTGAGAAATCTGTGCTTGCTGCTGTGGCATTTTGCTCATCTCCTGTTTATCTTGAACTGCTATTGCCCAGCAGGGATTTCAAATGGCAGCTCTTTCTAAATGCTGTATCATAAAAATCCTATGTATCCCATTTGTCAGGACCATTTTCTTGCTGTAGCTGTACAGCATTGTGATCCAGTGGCAGCAACTGATGTTGATATAGCAGTCCAGTATACATCCAGTAGATAGTATTTATATCATACCTATTCAGATCAAGAATCCAGATGCTTCTCACAAAGAACTAGCAGAAGAAGCATTACTAACTGATTTTGAAATCACAGAAGTGATCTGATAAAAACCTCACTGAATAAAGAGCCCCTTTCAACAAGGATGAGCTTGCAGCACTGTTTGTATGTGAAAGCAAAGCATGAAAGAGGGCGAGAAGTGCAGCAGCACCAGAAAGAAACATTTGAAAAGAATAACAGGAATGGAAAGTAGTGCTGGTTGCCATGTGGAATAGTATTACGATGAAGACTGTCACTTTTTCACCTCTCACTTGTAAGCTAGCAGCTTTAGATTTAATCTTAGATTTTCCATTTTGAATTCTGCACTTACGCTAAGCGAAAAAAAAAAAAAAAAGAAAGAAAGAAAGAAGAAAAAAAAAAAGTTAAAGAAAGAGAGAAAAAAATATCTCTTCCCCCAGGCAAAACTTTGTGTGCAGGAACACAGGTCTTCATATTCCTCCTGAGCTATTATAATATTCTTGCTAATATTTGTCTGCTCTCATCCATTCGCTCATGTCATCACCAGCCAGACTGTTAACTACTACATTCTAGCATGCTTTTAGAAGTAGCTGTAAGTATGTGTTTTACATTAACCAAACACTTCACACATCACCTGAGAGGGAGTTTTGCCATGGGGTCTGCACAAGCTTTCATACCACCCCTGGAAACAAAAAAACGCCTGACGTTCCCACCAGCCCCAGCAAGCTGCTCCCCAGAGCGCGTCCTTTCCCCAGAACCACCCTCAGTATCACGATACTTCGGAGAAGCCAGAGGTGTGAGTTGAGACGGATCGGAGCAGGTGTCTGAGCGAAGTGAGCTGAGCTCTGCGGGTTGCGAGGTCCGCGGTTCCCCGCCGAGCCCCGCGCCGACCGCTGCGGCGTTCATCACGGCCGCCTGGCGCCCCCTACCGGGCACTGAGGGTAGCGCAGTCCGCGGGCTGCGGGAACGCCTCTCCTCGGAGCTTTCCACTCACTGTCCCGGCCATCACCTGCAGCATGAATAGCGATCCTTACGACGGGAAGCTTAGATTCCTGACATCCGTGCCTTTACCTATCATCTTTCAAGATGTCAGCAAGAAGCGTTAGTATTTTTCAGATCGTATTACAGAGATGAAAATTTAACTTCTCGCCTTTTCAACTCAAAAAAATCAGAATCTTCAAAGAAAAATAAATAAGTGAAAATATCAATCATAATTGTGGCAAACACATGTGAAGTGGCCACCTGATATTCATGTTTGGTTACTTTCAGATGCTCCAGAGTTTTTATTTCAAGAGCTACTTAATTGGTGTGTTGTCACAGCTTCCATGCAGGTGTCTAGAGGCCAAGACTGGCATATTTTAATAAACGGAGAAAAACAAACAGATTGTCTTATGGGGGCTTGGGAAACGGTTTTAGTTTCATTGCAGAAGCTGTTGGTTGCTTCTCAAGACAGCTGTTTTACAAATAAAGTTGGGGCAGTCCCAGCCCCAGCTGCCCCAGGAAGGAGCTCCCAGCTGACCTGCTGAGCAGAGGTCTCAAAATGGTGTGCATTTCTGTGTGTGCTCATAATGGCTGTTTGCAAGGGCTGAATCAGTAGCTACAAATACTGTATCCATTCACTTGATGTTCCAGGAGCAGACATGGGATTGATTATCTGCTTGTGTGAATGCAGGCATAGACACATGATGTACAATGTTTTTTAGATTCTGGTCTGAGGAGGCTTGCCTCTCAGCCTGCTCTTTGCTTTGGAGTCCAAAAGAGAGAAATGCTTCCTGGTAGTTTGGTGAGTATTAATTATTGCATTTTTCCAGGATTTTTGCTAGACACAGGGTGGAATATGTAAGGAATATTATGCTTTTAGACTAAAAGCTGTTCCTGTGTAGAAGAATGAGCAGTCAATGGGCTGAGAAATGACAGCTCTCTGTATAGAGAAGGAGCTAGCAGAGAAAGCACACTGCATTAACTGATGTGTCCTTAAGGGCACTTAGTAAGCATCATCACCAAGTTGACTTTCATAACTACTTTCTGATGAACTGTTGTAGCAAGAGGACAGGTACTGCCTTGACCTCTGCTCACTCCAGGAATTCTCTCTGACCTCAGGAAGCACTTGTGTGGATTTGGGCCCAGTTCTGTGATGGCATTTGTGGCTTACATCAAATCAACCATTTTCGAACTTAATCAAAGGCCATGGTGATCTGTTTATGGATTCTGTCGTCCAAATGTTCTGCTGCAGCTTAGGCCTTGAAGTGCTTTGTTGCGACTGCTGACAGGAAATATATTGCAAAATCCTCAGATGATCAGTACATGAGAGTGTTGCTTCAACACACACACTGGAACTGAATTGACTACATCTGGATTAATTCACTCTTCCAGCAATTCTAGTATACATCTATGTGAGGACAAAATTAAGAGGCTCGACTAAGATTTTTTGTAAGTAACTTTAATTAAATCAAGATAGGAAATGCTTATTTTGAAGTGAGTGTTTGCACATACACTTACACTGAAGTATGTACAGCTGTGAAGGGAAACAGATTTGGTTATCCTTAAAATGAAAGATCAAGGTAGGGTCAAAATTCCACTTGCATCTTTGGTGAAAATCCCTGTGCAGTTCTGCCCCAGTGGAGTAGCATGTTGGGAACCTCCAGCACCATGGATGGAACAGGACATCCCTGTGGACAAGCCAGTGGAGAATAAGACCGTCCCATCTGAACAGGGAGCTTTTGATGAGACTCCATGTAAAAAAAAGAAAGTTTACCATCTTTCAAAGAAGAGATAGACAAGTCAGAAAGAGTACAAGGATGTTGCTAGATCATGCAGAGAAAAAATGAGAAAGGTGAAAATCCAGCTAGAACTTAATCTGGCCACAGTTGTTAAAGACAATGAAAAATGTTTTTTACAAATTACTAACAGCAAGAGGAGGGTCAAAAAGAATCTCCATTTTTTTGTTGGATGCAGCAGGGAGCATTACCACTGAGGATGAGGAAATAGCTGAGGTTCTCAATGCCTTCTATAATTCTGTCTTTAATAGTCGGACCAGTTATTCTCAGAGTACTCTGACCACTGACCTGGAAGTCAGGGATGGGGAGCAGAATCAACTCTCTATCATTCAGAAGGAAACAGCAACCTACTACTCCATCTACACTGTCACAAAGCCACTGGGCCAAATGGGATCTACCCAAAGATACTGAGGGAGCTGTTAGAAGTGCTTGCCAAGCTACTTTCCATCATTTATCAGCAGTCACGGTCAACCAAGGAGGTTCCAGATGACTGGAAACTTGCCAGTGTGATGCCCTCTACAGAAAGTGTCAAAGGAGGGGAACGCAGGTTTGTCAGCCTGACCTCAGTATCAGGGAATATCATGGAGCAGATCATTTTGAGTGCAATAACACAGTATGTATGAGACAATCAGAGGATCTGACCCAGCTAGCAAAGGCTCATGACAGGCATGTCCTGCTTGATGAACCTCACCTCCTTCTATGACCATATGACCCACCTAGTGGATGAGGGAAAGGCTATTAATGTAGTCCGTCTGGACTTTGATAAAGGCTTAGACTCTGTCTCTCATAGTATTCTCCTGGAGAAGTTGGCAGTCCATAGCTTGGGTAGATATACTCTTCTCTGTGTTAAAAAACTGACCCAGCTGGGCCCAGTGTGTGGTGGCGAATGGAGTTAAATCCATCTGGAATTAGTCGCAAGGGGCATTCTTCAGGGATCAGTACTGGGATCAGCCCTGTTTAATATCTTTATTTATGATTTTGATGAGGGGATTGAGTGCACATTTGGTATATTTGCAGATGACACCAAGCTGCGAGGAAGTGCTGACCTTCCTGAAGGCAGGAAGGCCATACACAGGGATCTGGACAGGCTGGATCACTGAGCTGAGGCCAATTATATGAGTTTCAACAAGAGCAAATGCTGGGTTCTTCACTTCAGTGACAATGACTTCATGCAATGCTATAAGCCTGGGGGAGAGGGGCTGGAAAGCTGTGTGGAGAAAAATACTCTGGGGATATTAGGCAACAGCTGGCTGAGCATGAGCCAGAAGTGTGCCAAAGTGGCCAAAAAGGCCAATGGCATCTTGTCTTGTATCAGAAATAGTATAGTCAGCAGGAGCAGGGAGATGATCATGCCCCTGTACTCAGCTCTGTCGAGACTGCACCTTAAGCACTGTACTCAGTTTTGGACCCCTTACTACAAGAAAGACATTGAGGCACTGAAGCATGTCCAGTGAAGGGCAACAAAGCTGGTGAAGGATCTGGAGCACAAGTCTTATGAGAAGCTGCTAAAGGAACTGGAATTATTTAGTCTGAAGAAGAGGAGGCTCAGAGCTTTCTACAACTCCCTGAAAGGAGGGCAAGGTGGGGGTGAGCCTCTTCTCCCATGTAACTAGAGTTAGGATCACCAGGGGTAATCTGTTTGCATGGGGAGATTTGCACTGTAGAAATATGGGTTTGGCACCGGGAATTAAGAAAGCAGAAGGCCAGATGACACTGCACCAAAATATAAATCTTGCAAATAATTAAATGTTTCTATGTGAGAAAGGTGTGTATTTCTAACATTACTCTTTCCACTTGATCGACACTATGCGTGCAAGGTAACAATAGCAGTACAAGAAGGATGAACTAAAGTTTTGCTTTGATGTCTCCTTGCCTCTTGTCCTTTGGCATGTAAACATGCAGAGAAACAAAGAGAGGCTGAGCGAAGCACAGCACAAATGCTTTTGTCCCTACAAACTTACATCTCTAAGTAATTTCTGGCCTAGGGGCCCAAGTCATTTTGGCAGGTTTGAAAACATAACTCAGGGAGTTACTGCTGCATTTGGAAAGGTGAAGTTTGTGAAGCTTTTGATCTACTTTGGCAAAGTGTCTAATGCAGTGGAGCCCTTTACTATGATGCAGTCCCTTAAAATTATGGCAGGACTAGTGCTGACAATAACAAGAGACAGAGGGAATGCACTGCCCAGAGGCTTATGGCTGCAGAAAAAATGTTGTGTCCAGCAGTTCCAGGTGTTGGTGAAAAAGTCATTGCAAAGCCTGGAGGATGAAATAAAATTGATGTTTTCATTCTGTGCCTAAAATACAAACAACCTGAGCTGATGCGGACAGTCCTCTAATTTCTAAGTTGGCAGCAGTTTAGGTTTCTGCCTTCAAAGCAAAAGCATCAAAACAACTTGGTACACATCTGAAGTCATGAAGTACTTTTTTTCCTATCTCAAATCAGGACTTCTATCGTCACCTTAAGCAATTTCCAGACATTTCCATGCCCTTCAGAAAGCAGGATAATTATAAACTTTCGATGCTTTCTTGAGCTGACTTCAGAGAAGAGAACCAGTATTCTCTCTTATGTAATGCTATAGGAACAGTTGTTGCTCTCTTGTTTAGTACAAAATACAACATCCTAAACATTTAATTTTGCCAATGAGAAAAAGAAGACACATCTTCTCCCAACTTGTACATTATGGTTTTGTGTGCACAGTACATGAAAAGAATTTGATTTCTATTGTTTTTGCTCATTGTGCAATAAGTGTATTTGCTATTTCTTTGAACATCAGAATGAACATCTGGTTTTTGTGCTCACTGGTCTGCCAAGTCAGAAAGCTTTGATTATTTTGCCAATCCATTCACTCAGCATTGAACTGATAACTGATATCAGGAAAGTCACTAGAGGAAAATGTACGAAGCAATGGGCTGTGTAACAGACAGTGTAAATCTTTCAAGGATAATTTTACATTATTAATTTTATCAGTGTGGCTCACAGACAGCCACCCCTGATTCAGAGTAGTATACTTGTATCAATGAGCTGCTTTAGAAATATCCAACAGAAGTAGTTTCATTGTGAATGTACATTTGTGAAATACTGACAAATGAAAACAATTTTGGAACTGAATCATCAGCAGTGGTAAATATGAAACAAAACAAGTTGCCTCGATGCTTTAAGAAAATATAGAGCTTCAAATCATCACATAAAGAACTCAACTATTCCATGAAAGCAGACAGAATTACAGGAAGATATCAAGAGGGAGTACAAGGCATTAGGAAAAACTTTATTTACTGTAAGTGTAAGTAAGTGCTGAAACAGATTACTTAAGGGTGCTGTGGTGTTGCTATTGCTGGAATTTTTCAAGGATTGGCTATGCAAGTAACTGCCAAGAAACGTTCCAGGAGAATGCATCTTGCTTTGAATTATCTCTTAGGATATTTTCTTTGATTTTCTTCAAATACTAAACAGAAGAAAAAATCCTGGAACAAGTCTTTTACGTTTCCACACACCAGCCAGATCTGACTGTGCCTTAGTTGCATAGTCGCTTCTCCTGCTAGGCCTTGCTAGCCTTCCTTCTTGTTTTTCCTTCCCTGGTTTTGACATTTCTGATTCTAGCCAGCATTTTCAGTATTTGCTTTTCATCCAGCCTGTCTGCTCATGGCAGTTACCTCAAACTTCAGCCATCAGATAAAGTGCTGCCAAGGCCTCAGCGGCAAGTAAACATAGGACTCCAAATTAAAAACAGAAAAAGAAATTATGGAAAAAATAGTTGAAAAAATAAAATAATAATAAAAAAAAAAAGAAGTAATTTTTTAAAAAAAGGAAATCATCTTACTGACAGCTAAAATGTTTTCAGGAACTGTATTTCCTACAGCCAACATCTCATCATCCTAGCGCCCAGCTAATGGGCTCCCTGCCCAGTGCAGGTGTGAGGAAGAAGTGCAGAAGAGTCTGGCTGTAGTGGAGAGTCAAAGGGGAAAATGAGGTGGAACGAGTTTGCCTGGCCCACTGCCATGGTTCAGCATGGGGTGAGGCTCCATCAGCAGCCCTGCAAGGTGGTGACAGCCCATGCCCAGCCCTGTGTTCTGCGTGCAGCCTGCAAGCTCCAGCCCTCTGCCCCCTGCAGCTGGAGGGCCTTCACCCAGGCACACAGGCTGCCTGGCTAAAAAAACAGCATTTTCTCTCCAAAGCTGTAAGTTGTCCCCAGGGAAGTGAAGCAGCTCAGGTGCCCTCTCAGCTCTTTGGTCACACTGGACAGGATGTGTCAGCTGCTTCCCAGGCACAGACTTTGCAGTCTCTCATCACGCTTCCGTAACTGTGGGGAGTGATACAAACATTTTCTTTCATAACTTCTGATTGTTCCATCATGGAACATTTTCTCCACTAATGAATCACATTTAAAAAAAAAAAAAAAAAGGAACAGAGAGATGGAACAGAAAGCAGTGGAGCAAGATAAGATGGAGAGCGGCAGGAAGTCAAACTTGTGGCCGCGTAGCTGAGATGCCACCCGCAGACAAGTGGTCTGGAAGCTGAGGACAGTTTTAATTTTGTTTAACATGGCACACAGTATAAACTGATCTATTCATCTGTCTCTCTCTCCTCCTCTTTCTCAGACTTACTCTTTCCTTGCATATTGAATATTTAATTCTGTGGCTTTTGTTCTTTTTCAAAGGCAGGTTAAGCAAACACATTTTAGACAGATGAACAGTCAACATACTAATTCTTCTGATGTAAAGTGGGTTTTAAGAATTTGCCTTTCATTGCATGACAGTTCAGAACCACACACAGATTAAAATCTTGCTGTGCCACAGGGATTATGTGAATTCCAGGCCTGCCAAAGTCATTTTCCATGAGATTTCTGTGCAGTTTGCTGAGGGCAGCTCAGCAGAATATATTCACCCATCCTAGCACTGTCAGGCCAGCCAGCAGCCCATGCCACCTTCACTGTGATGGTTTCATTAACACAGGGAAGCTGATGTCCTGGAGAACAGCAAAAGTATCTGACATCTCCCAGAGGAATAAGGAAAGCAGCACAGATGGAAGGGAGATGTACAAGACTGAGCAGGTCATCTTACGTTCTTTTCACTTCTGGTGGAGAAAAGCAAGACTTGTAGTTTCAGGTCCTATGCCTGTTTATGTACATGGACTTAGTTTAACCTGGTTTAGATGAGAATATCTGTGTTCTTAATCAAAGGAACCCATCAGGACCAGGCAAAGCTTACTCATGGGTGAGATCCAGATTTGAGTCCATCATTTCAGCAGGTTTGGTATACGCTGGGATGTTAACTTGTTCTCATTTTCCCCACGAGCCCTCATTCCCTGAACTTTCCAGGTCTCTATGCTTTCCCTGTGCATTGCCCAGCAAAGTGCCATACCTGGAATTTCACTATTCAGATCCTGGCACATGAAGCTAAATGCTGGTGCTACACATACTTGTTCATATTGTCATGCATATCAGGTGCAGCTGCAAAAATTGTAGGGGAAATGAAATTTTCAGGAGACAGATCTAGATGATGCTACGCATACTGGCAATAGTCAACATTTTGGGGTTTCAGTTCTGTTCTGTTGAACAAATTGTTTTATTTCTCAGATGTTCTACACCTGTTATTTCTCTTTATTTAATAAATGTGGTAATGAAATTTATGCTGAGCAAAATGTCAATTTTTATTTAGCTTTTGTATTTTTGCAGCTGCAACCTCTGCCTTGAAAGTCCAGAACTGCTGCTGCAAGAGCCATTGATAGTTCAACTGTCCTTCTCAACAGCAGAAATGTCTAGACAGGCTATGAGGCTTTTTGTGATCACACTGGTACAGTGCAACAACCACTGAAACACTGTCAGGCAAGAAGCACAGATGTGCTTCCAGTCAAGATTACATCCAGTTCAGAATTCTGATATTCAGAGTTAGTGCAAAAGAAAGAGTAACCCTCCTTTTTCCATCAAAACTCTATTAAATACCCACTCTTTGAGGTCATGTTTTTACAAACTTTCTTCTTCTTCTATATTTGTGTGTTATTTCTGATCTGAAAACAACAGAACTTCAAGGATTTTGAGCATCACTCACTGACCTCCTCTGCAGAAACAACCATCCTAGATAGTACTGATTCAACTTCAGTAGTTATAATTTCAATTTTCTTTTTCCATAGTTTCCAGTACTGGATTCAAGCTGTGGAACACAACTGTAGAATGTAAAAATGAAGAAAGTCATTTCTTCTGCTGAGTGCTAAAGCTAGTTATTTCTGAAAAGCACTCACAAACTTGGCATTTCCATGAACAAGCAACTTGGCAAGTCAAGAGCAAGTGATTGATTTTTTGTGTTCAGTTGCTCAGCTGTGTTTTCTGTTGTCAACTTGAGGTATTAACTGAAATTGGAGAAATAATTACACTGGTTTCCTAGAGAGGTGGGCAGCCTGTATTTTCATACATCATTTGAAACGGTTCCTCATAAATCTAGTACAGATCCTGGTCATACTCACAAAATGACAGAATCACTTAGATTGAAAAAGATCCTTGAGATCATAAAGTCCAACCATTCAAATACCATGTCCACTACTAAACCATATCCCTAAGCACCACATCAGCTTATTTCTTAAATACCTCCCTGGGCAGCCGGTTCCAATGCCCAACCACCCAAACACTACCTCCCTGAAGAAATTCTTCCTGATAGCCAATCTAAACCATCTCCAGTATAATTTGATGCTGTTCCCTCACGTCCTGTCCTACAGTTCCAAACTCTCTAACTTCTAATTTGTGTAGAGATGATAAAAACACAAATTTTCCATATTAAAAATCTGATGTAAAATTTGAAATCACAGAAAGAGATCTATTCATCAGAAAGACAGCTTACATTATGCACATTTTTCTGTGTGTGGTTCTTAACCACATCATTAGTTTAAATAGTTAAATCTTCCACATAGAATTTTCATAATATGAAATTTGTCCATTTCCAGAAATTGTCAGTTTTACTACCTACTGGCTTAATTATTGAGAAAGTAGATCAACTGGAAATTTTCTCCTCAGTCTACATACTAACATAAAGATCTAGTTTGTTGATTTGAAACACTGCATACATTATTTGGATTTCCTAATGATTTAGCCATAAATGATCAGATGGCAAGAAATTACAGCTCTGTGCAGGATCTTGTTCTTTGTGTCTTGATTACTGAAAACAAATCCAACATTTGGAAGTAATCTTCCTTTACTTCTGTTCTAAGAAATGTAAGGGTGTTTTCCTACACCAGTGTCATGGCTTAGGTGGCTTCCTCATTTGTCACACGTCATGAGCAAATGAAGCTACTCCCCTGTTGAGGTCTGACACATGTAGACTTGACATGATTATCACTGCATTTTATCTGACACCCAGTCATACACAGTCCCCTGTCCAGTTGTCTAGATTTTTGCCAAATGTAGGCCATAAACTTACAATTGTTTCATCCATGTCTGCATAGGTTGTCTTTCCCTGAGAGTTCAACAAAATCAGTCTAGCTGTCTCCTCAAGAGCAGCAGGAGAGCTAATTGCACTGAATTCCTCATACTCCATAGGGAAAGCATGTTACTGAGAGCAGAGGGTCATCAGATCCATTGTAGGTATTTCATTTTGGATCAGTCACAGCTCACAGTGTTTCTCAGTCACAAATTACTATATGGGGAGCTCAGGGTGATCAGCTGAAATGGAGCTGTCAACTTTGGAGCACTGCCATTTGTTCATATAACTCCCTTTTTTGTTTAATCTATCAAAATGGCTCTGAGAGTCTGTGCGAGACCTCAAGCTGTCTTTATATGAAGAGAATTAATACACCTCAGTAATCATTCGATGCGCAGTTCAGTGGCTATAAAGGGCTGATTCTTGAAGGATCAAGACACTCTTCATTTTGTGGTGTGAGAGCTGTGCATGGCCATCTAAATGTGGCTTGTTTCACATCACTGTTGCCACTGCTGAAGTGCACTACCCAGTGCCTCACTGTGCTCACATCCACTATGTGTTCTCCATCAGCGTTTAGCAAGCATCAATGAATGTCTATGGGCACAATTTTTTCTTCATGGAGGAATTCAATTCCACACCTTTGCTTCCTTCACACTTCCATATCAGGTGCCATTTTGTAAGACTGCCCTTCTGCTGGCATCTGTCACATGTCAACAAAATGTAGCAGGATATTGTTAAGAAGGTTCAACTTCTACTGCTATACCAACATCCACCTCTGACATCGTGGGCCAACGTAATAAAATAGGACACATTACTTCTGGGGCAGCCCTCGTATGCTGGGATTTCTAAAATGGCTCACTGCTACATAAGCATCAATGGAGCAATTAACAAAACAAAAGAAACAAAAAGAAACAAGAAAAAAAAAAAAAAACAGACATATCCCAAAGAGTAGTATACATGCCCCCCTTAAATTTGTTTCTCTGCTTTCAAAAGTGTGGCTAGGACTTTCTCAGAGTATGGAAGGTGCTCAGGAGGTCACTTCTGACAACTTCCACTGAGGTCATAGGCACAAACACTAAGTAGCAGAGTTAGGACTGGATTCCAGCATCATCATAGAAATAGGCTGGTGAGTTACACATATTTTAATCCATTAACAACACTGATAAAAGCATTTACATGGATCCATGTAGACAAAGAAAGTGCAGCTTGTCTTCATAGGACAATGGTGTTTGACTGACTGGGCTCAGGGCCAAAATAGTTCACCTGGCACAGTGGGGAGAGACTCCCAAAGGCAATGGCCACAGCCAGCTCCAGTCCTTGGGGACCTGCATTAAAACCAAGCCTTCATCGTCTGGGTCACACCAGAGCTACGACTGCCACTATGTAAATGAATTCCTTGGCCTGGCCACAGCCGCTGATGGAAGTCTGAACTACATCTGCAGTCCAACCTGCACATCATCAGGCATTACATGATCCAGGCAAAACAAGAAACAGGTGATGGTTTAGTTGCATGAAAATGTAGTTGCTCAGCTTGAAAAGTCTTTTCACAAGACATGGAGGTGCGCTGATGAATTGCCTGGGGCAGAAGGCAAACCATGCAGCTCTGAGCACATTTTCAAATAAAAGTTGTTTTCCCATTAATTTATGCCACTGTTGTACAGAACATATCTGACGAAGTGCATTTATGGGTATACTCAGATCAGGAGCGGCAGGCATCTCAGCAGATTGGCTAAATGTATCATTTCAGGATCTGACTGGAAAAATTAATATTTTTCCGTGCACTGTGCTAGAGAGGTGATTATCTAATTACTGAACATGCATCCTGCTGATGGGATCCTTCCTCTGATAGTGGGATTGAGAGTTTGGAGACTGAGAATGCAAAATCTTTAAAAATTCCCCCCCAGGTGGTTAATGTTACCTGAGGTTAATTGCAATGACCAAATAACATTGTTGCTAAAAGCTTTCTGTGAAACAGAAACTGGCTTCTTTATCAAGTAATTTATCAAATTACAATCCCGATTATGGGCAGAACATTGTTTTTCAGGCAGAAAGGGCAGCTACAGCTTTCTTCTAGCTCATGTTTGACAGCAGCTGACTAAGAAAAAGAACGCTGAAACTAATTCAGGGGTCTGAGCAAGATCTGCAACGGCCTGTTTGCATGCTCCAGCTATGGTATTTGGTAGCATGGGACAGCACGTGGGACTGTCACTGCTCCTAGAGCAGCGCAGGCTGTTTCTGTGTTTCTCCCAATTCATCCTGTTGCTTCTGGATAACTTTTCCTTCTCTTCCAGCTGCTTGCAGGTTTCAGGCTATCAAATGCATCTCTGACCTAGTGTGTCATCTGTTTGCATTTCCCACTCCATCTTTCTGCTTATATGTCCTACATATTTGGCAGACAGAAACAAAAGGGCCATCATCACTCTGCCACTGCTGTGCTCCCCTGCACTGTGACCTACTGCTGTAGGACAGTTAAATGCTTGTTGTGCCAGTTGCAGCTGAAACTCACATCTCCAGAGCCTTTTTTAAAATCAGCTTTCTTACTGTGCCTCTGGTTTTATTCAGATATTCTGTCTTGTTCATGGCAGACCCCAAGCAGCAACCAAAAGCAAGGCACATGGAAGGCAGGAGCTGCTGTAGCACCACCTCAGGACCCAAGTGCCACTGGGAGGTGATGAGAGCCTGGCTTTCCCCACAGTGCACAGCTGGGCAGTGCTGTCCCAACAGTGGCAGCCTGGGCAAGAGAAATCCAGAGAGCAGCACTGCATTCTGCCAGCCAGAGTCGGTGCTTCAGTCTCATGGCCACACCTGATTTCATCAAGGTTTGGATCAACAGATTCAGTTACACTGACACAATGTGAAGATGTACATGACATTCTCATGAACGCTTAACCCAACTTCACTGCCTACACTGATGAATGTGTGTAACAACCTCCGGAGCTGGGGATACAGTCTATGGAATCAGCTCATAGGATCCATCCTCTTTGCACCCTCATTTCAGGTATTTGTAGACATAGTAAGATCCCTTTCATCTCCTCTGCAGTATGCTGAACAATCCCAACTCCCTCAGCCTTTCTTCTTAGGAAAGATTCTCCAGTTCCTTAATCATCTCTATTGCCTTTCATTAGACTCTCTCCAGTATGTCCAGTGCCCAATCCTGCCTGCTCTTCAATATCTCCAGGCATCCACATAATCTCTGGGCAATCTGTTACAGTGCCTCACCACCCTCTGAGTAAAGAATTTGTTTCTAACATCTAGCCTAAATTTCCCCTTCTTATTTAAAATTCTTCCCCTCCATTCTATCACTGTCTGTCCATGTAAAAAGCTGCTCTTGATCTTCTTTATAAGCCCCCTTTAATTACTGTAAGACTACAGTGAGGTCTTTTCAGAGCCTTCTCTCCTCCAGGCTGAACAAGCCCAACTCTCTGATAATCTTCATGGTCCACTTCTGGACCTGTTACACATTTTTCTTGTGGTGGGAGCCACAGATCTGTACACAGTACTCCATCTGTGGCCTCATGAAATCAGAGTAGAGGCAGACGATCACTTTTATTGACCTGCTGTCTACAAAAAGGTTCAGCTCTGAGATGGTGGTCAGTCACTGGAGCAGGCTCCTGAAGGCTGTCGAGGCACAAAGACTGCCAGAGTTCAAGAAGTGTTTGGACAACACTTACTAGCTCTATGGACCAAAAATGTTCATAATGAGGGTAATAAAGCAGTGAGACAGATTGCTCAGCAAGGCAGTGGAATCAACATGCTTGGAGATATTCAGGACTTCACAAGAACCCAACCTGATAGCTCTACTGAGACTAACAGGCTAGATCAGACAACTGCCAGGGGTCATTTCCAACTAAAATCATACTGCACGCTATGTCATTGAGATTCAACCCCTCTACTCAAAGCATAACTAGAAGACCAGACTGATCTCCCTTCCCTAGCTCTGCTAAATCATGTAATAATTAGGATATCTAATTCTGGTCTTTTCATCAACATATACCCATTGCATCCCCCTCCTGATTCAGTTTCAGAGGAAGGACACTTCTTGAAGTGCTGTGCCATCCCTATATTCCGGTAGGCCCAGATGACACCAGAACTTCAAGAGAAAAAATCACTGGGAATGGTAATTGAATATAAAATGGGAGAAACAGTACAAAGACACTGTAATCATTTTAATCAGTTAGTGACTATGTTTCCTCAAGCGTACTGGGGGAAAAGTCAGTATATTCTCTTGGGA